>JALPCB010000300.1:0-10817 GCA_026538395.1 Cryptococcus sp. GC_Crypt_3
GGATTGTCATTGAAGTTATGTACACATGTAATTATAATCTAATTCACAATCTAGGCGATTCTCTTAGTTCGCTCGACGAAGTAGATTTCCCACAGATTATATACACTCGTAGTCTTGAATGAAACTCGATCTACGGCAAGTACTCCTCTGGGAGTCGATTATCCGTGTAGAAGCCGACCAGGTGTTGTCGTGTGAAGTTGAACGTTGCGTACTGATTGGGTTTACCGGCGGTATCCAACCCTTCGGTCGTTGGCCAAGAATGGCCCAGGTTCTCTATCGAAAGCGCTCTGACTTGGGTCCCATCGCAATCCCAGATTTCCTCCGTGACGTTGTCATGTGGATAAAACACTTGATCCGGCTTGGGCAGTCCCCCGCTTCCTGCTTGACAGCCATTTCGCTGCGCCCATTGTGCGCGCCAGATCCTGACATCGGGTTCAGGCCCGAAGCGCCATCCTTCCTCCTCCGTCCGCCCGTGGAAAGGTGTAATGGCATCTTCGTACCCGTGCGCATGAAGGATGGGCACTTTCCTAGCTGGGGAACAACCATGGAACGCATATGTATCGTTGTAGAGCGCGGGAGAGACGGGCGCGAATGCCGCGAAAAGTACGGAGGTGTCGGGTCGACAAGCTAAGAGGGCCGTAAATCCGCCTCCGTTCGATTTACCATTCGCGTACCGTCTTGCGGGGTCAACAGTGTATGTCGACGAGATATCTTCAATGATGTCTTTGACAAATTGGATCTGTTCAACGTACCAACACACAACAGATTAGCACCGTACTTAGTACCAGGTACGAGGGATATGATCTGAAATGGATAGGGCACTCACATCGTCGACCGACTTGTTACCGTACGGCGCAGCTTGCCATATATGCGTCATGTTCCAATCCGTGTTATTGACGCCTTGGGGATAGGCGACGAGGAAAGGGAGGTCTGCGATCGTCAATGCAGGGTCGGAAAGCTGAGTGATCCGTTCTTGTCGAGCAGAATTACCGCCGGCTATGACGATAACATATCACAGGAGGGCATATTCAGCACACTTAGGCAGGAGTGGGAGGTGGAGAGCGAGACTCACCACCATGAAAGCTCAGGACGAGGGGATACGGAGTACCGTGTTCGTAAGCGTGTGGGACGTGGAGGAGGTATTCTCGTTGAGAAGGTAGAGTACGGTGGGTATTGCCCTTCTGCGGCGAGGGTGCGAGGACAGTCTGAGTATTCGTGTTGGACGCAGCTTCAGCGGGGATAACACAGCTCAGCGCGAGCGAGAGCAATGAGAGCCTCATCGTGCTGCGCTAGATAACGGTGGTATTGATGACAGTGAGCGGCGTGCGATGCTCAATGTCAAACACAAATGAATGATGAGGAAAAGCATGTTCATTGGTTCGGAACACACAATGATGTGACGGTGACAATCTCGTTCCGAGATAGCCGAGCGGGTGGAGGGAGGCCTTTCAGCATGAAACAAAGGCAACGCAAGTACATACAGTATCTCGTATGGAGTGGAATGCGTTCATGTATCAAAAATCCATTGAGATGCTTCTGTACGCTGTACAACCAAGACTACCCTACTTGCTACTGTACAACTGTCCCATTGAACTGTACTGAGCGACCTACATAAACCCAGACTTCTTCCATTGTCTGGTCCACAACGCCACTAATTCCGGAGTGAGGCGCTTGACCGCGCTGATGGTAGGTGACACTTGACTCGTTTTGGTTACTTGGAAGTCCATAGGAGGTCTCTCGTCTTTCCTGCCGATACGATTGGTGTAGAAATTCTGATCAGATGACGAGTCAGCTCTAGCATTAGACTTGCGCGGCAGAAGTGGTTGAAACTCACGAGAAGCTTGTAGGTTGGATTGACAGTGACGTCTGGGTTACTCTTGGCCAGTCTCTCGAGCCACTCTTGTCGCGGTAGAGCCTCGAACTCCAGTCCTCCCATCTTCAAGCCTTCCAGCACGTCTGCCCATCGGCCCTCCTGGTTATTGAGCACGTGGTAGACTTGCGCAGTAGAGGTAGACGTGGTGGTTATGGTCGAAACGACAATCTCGGTAATGGCGCTTCCAGCTTGGTTCACGGGGAGCCATGCTGGCTTCTCGTCCAGTATCGGCAAGGCCTTGATGGTGGTAGCTGACTTGAACATGAGTGGCCAAGCTTCGGTCTCGTTCCACACGCCTTGCTCTGTATCTCCCACGAGCTGACCAATGCGCAAAACACCGACGCGCCCGCCCAGCTTGCCCGCTTGCTCAATGACCTTCTCCACCACCCATTTGCTCCTACCGTAGCCCATTCCTGCGGCTGTCTCGGGCGAATCGGGGAAGTCTTCCGTCACGATAGGGTCGGGTCGGCCTTGTCTCGTGCTGACGGAAGAAGAGAAGAAGAATGCGGGTTTGACCGGACGCGGGGACTTGAGAGTCAAGTTGAGGAGATTGACTGCGCCGCCAATGTGCTCGTCGAACGACTCGAGGGATAGGTTGAAGTTGACTGGCCACGCGTTATGCACCACGGCCGTGACTTGGGACAAGACTTGGTTGTACTTGTCGCCTAGTCCGAGGTCTGGCTGGTTGACGTCGGAAGCGTACGAGACGATCTTCTCCGCTGCTTCAGGCGACAGCTTACGCAATCTCTGCGCGAGCGAGTCTTGCACCCGCTTGAGCGAATCCTCATCCGATTTGGCTCGAGACAGACAGATGACTTGCGCGACCTCGGACCGATGGGTCAGCTGATCCAGGATATGCGCACCAAGCGAGCCAGTCGCTCCAGTGAGAACGACGACTTCGCCCGTGTGGCCGTTAGCGGGAGCGGTGCCGTTCGCAGTGGCGGGCTGGTGAAGGCGTTGAGTCCACTTGTCAAGGAACGACAACATGATTTTATAAGCCTTGTCCGCCGATTGAGTATCACCGCCACCAGACTTGAGTTCAAGGAGGTAGTCTGCCAGAGCCGAGATTGACGGGTTCTCGTAAACGATGTTCTGACCAAGTTTGACATTACCGAGTTCCAAGGTCTTGGTGATATCGTTACGTATACGCGTGGCGGAGAGAGAGTCGACGCCGTACATGAAGAGGTCGGTGCTGCTCGACAGTCCATCTGCGCCCTTATCGCCCAGCGCATTTGCGATGGTGTCCAAGAGGAAGGTCTCGAGCTCCGCCTTTTCGCTGATGTCGCGCTTGGGCTGCCCAGTGCCGCGCTCGAATCGCTCGTAGATCGCGTCGATGGTCGGTGCGAACTTCTTGTAGCATGCTGGGCGGAGGATGGACAGTTTTGTAGCCTGAGTGACATGTCAGCTTGTGCTACGCTTCTTTTGTAAGCAGTACATACAACTGGGATCTCGGTGCCGTAGGGGATGATCTCCACCATTTCCGGCAGGATTCGTGAATGTGATGGTGCGGCGGCGTTGGCCTCGGCGATAATAGGCCAAATGGCCTCCAAATATGCTTTCGTGTCCTTACTGAGCTCTTCGGCCTGTTCGGAGGGGAGGATCAAAGCGCCGACTTGCGGCCGAGAATCGCCGAAGACGATACACTCTTGCACAAGAGGGGAGTTGCCGCGCTAGTAAAGCAGTCAGCAAAGTTATACTTGAGCTTGAATGGGGATGACTCACGATGGCCAGCTCGATAGGGACGGGATTGGTTTTCTCTCCCAGAGTCTGTGTCAAGGTATCGTCCAAACGACCAATGTACTTGAACCACGTAGGATGGTCTGGATGTTGCTGGACGAGATCTTTGGTGCAGTACGCCCCGTCGTCTCGGTTGGACAGGATCTTCGCCGGCCAGCCGTCTTTGATGATCACTTCGAACGTGCCAGAACCTTGGGGAGCGAGCTCTATGTAGTCGACGATGGGACCTTCGGCGCGAAGCCAGTTCCACCCTTTGTCGGCTTTGCAATCTCGACGCGAGGTGAGCAGACCGCCAGTCTCTGCGGAATGTCAGTGTGATCTTCTTCATTAAATCATGTGGACTTACCCGTTGTGCCGTAGAAGGAGATAAGGGGGACGCCCGCTGCCACCATGCGATCTCCCAAGTCGTCGGGGACCGCCGCGCCTGCGAAAGAGACTGCGTCCATGCTAGCCAGCGATTCCATGCCCTCGTCTGTCTCCGCTAGCAGCTTGAGAACGTATGGGACGGCGAAATGTTGCGTTGGCGGTGATGGGGAGGCTTTGATGATTCGGACGAGGTTGGCCGAGGTCAAGGGGATATGCGGCGGCATGAGGGTGAACGTCTTTCCGTGGTAGATGCATCGGAAGCTGCGGCGGGTCAGTCGACAGTTCTTCCTGTACAATGATGAAAGACTCACATGGAGAAATGGCCGAAGCCGTGGAACAGCGGCAGCGCGGAGAAGCCGGTCGCGGGGATCGAGTAGGCGATATTGGCGATCAGACCATAGTGCGTGATGTAGACTGGTTTTGGGAATCCCGTTGATCCCGAAGAATGCAAGATGACACACGGTCGCTTGACCTCTTGCTCTGGCGTCAAAGTCGCGGGATAGGGAGTGATTTTGGACTCGCGTACGCCGCCTGGACCCCACAGTGGGAATCGCCGCTCCGCCACGATCTGCTCGTATCAGCATTGCTCCCACATTGATTGAATGGCGACTCACTTGTAGCTCGTAACCCTCCTTGGCCAAGGTCTCCCTTGCTTCCTTTGCTGTCGCTTCGAATTTGGTCCCGTATATCAAGTGCGAGCTCTTGGTTTGCCTACAGAGGTGGACGACCGCCGCGACAGAGTTGTTCACGGAAAGGAGCAAGGAGGTCAAGCCGAGCTTCGCCAGTGCAATTTCTAATAATGGCTCGTCGATCGCAGTGGATGTGAGCACCGCAATGACTCGTTCTGGTGGGACTTGGCCGGATTCGGCCTGGGGTTGAAGACTGAGCGAAGCGTAGTACGCTGCTAATCGGTCAACGGCCAGTGATAGGTCCCGATAGCTACGATCCGGCTATTAGCTGTTGCTGTCTCTGCGCCGATGCAGTACCCACGTGAGAGTCTGGAGCTCCTCGCCGAACTCTGCGGCACCGGTGTGCACAGCCGGCTCATCCGTTTGTGTCTCTGCGCCGGGGTCGTCAGCTCTATACCGACCGCGGTAGATGATGTGCCGACTTACTAGCTCGTAACGCTATGAGCTGCGTGAGGGACTGAGCGTGGAATTGAGGAGCAGGCATGTTGAGCACGTTGCTGTCTGCGCAATACACAGAAGGTCGTTATGTAGATGGTCAAGTCCAGAATGACCTTTGGACAACATAAATAGATGGACCACAATATATGGCCTATGACCAAATGCATGTGACCGGCAACTATCGGTCCGCTCAGTTGACAAGTGGATCAAGTGGATAGGTGGATACCCCGGTGGATTAAGCGTTTATTGGGTATCCACCTAGGATCGACTAGTGGCGTTTCAGGAGATTTAAAGGTTGCGACTAAGTCTAAGTCAGACTCTCCGCTTACCGTCCGGGTCAGAAAAAGATACTGATCGACCGCTTACTTGGCAGTCGTGGATACCCCTACTCCGGACGGCGATACAGCTCAGAGTTGAATCACGTCGCTGATCAAGCTGTCATCATCGTATCCACCTGCTTGCGGCGGACCAGCGTGGTTCCGGCCCCGGGCCGCTGAAGCGGGGTCTGATGCGGAGATGTGCATACTGACGAGCTTCGCCCCGGGCGGCCCCGGTTTCAGACCCTTTCGTCATATCGCATCGCGCATGATATAAAGCAGTGACTGTTCCCACAGTCTTCTCGTCCCATCACCTCCACACCCCACCGCCTCATCGCCCCGCCGCCAATCATCTCCACCAGTGTCCAAGAGGAGAAATCAATATACACAGAATGGCAGGTCATCAGCAAGACGTGTCCGACTTTGTGCCTGGTGCAGCGGCTGCGCCGGAGATCAAGCCCGCTGCAATGCACGTCGAAGACCTCGAGAAGGGTACTGCGGACCACGTCGAGAATGCCTCGATTCAAGACGAGCCACGCGATATCGGTTATGACGCCGGAGGCGATAGCGAGAATCAGCGCACTGGCCTTAGGAAGCTGTTGCGCCGGAATCCAAGCATGGACTTTATGCGCGAAGTCGCTATCGCCAACGAATCTCCACTCGATCCCGTCGAAGTGAAAAGGGTCAGTCTAAAAATGGCACTTGATCATATTTTAGCTTCATACTGACTTGTCCTTTCTTTCAGGTCGAGCGAAAGCTGTACTGGCTCATTGTGCCGGTGCTCATGATCGACTACATCTTCTACTACATTGACAAGACGACGCTCTCGTATGCTGCGCTGTTCGGTATCAAAAAAGACTTGAAGCTCGTCGGGACCGACTATTCCAACCTTTCCTCGATCTTCTACATGTGAGCGGAGCCACCCATACTTCTGACATGTTGCTGACCGCCTTCTGGATCGATGTAGCGGCTGGCTAGTTTGGGCGATCCCTGGGAATCTACTGCTCGCTAAGTTCCCCTTGGCGAAGTACCTCTCCATCAACATCTTCCTTTGGGGCGTTTTCCTCATGGCGCAAGCTTCCAGCAAGACATATGGCGACATGGTAGCTTTCCGCTTCATCTCGGGCATGTTTGAGGCAGTAGCCGATCCTTGTTTCGTCTCTATCACCGGAATGTGGTTCACAAGGAAGCAGCAGCCCACCGTCATCGGTCTGTGGTACGTCGGTAATGGTGTCGGTATTGCCATCGGCGGATTGTTCGGTTTCGGCATCGGTCAAATCAAGGGTAGTCTCCATTCTTGGCGATACGAGTTCCTGATCATCGGGTGAGTAGCTTCCTACCCACAAATCATGGCGGAAACGTTACTGATTCGCAATCATAGCGCACTCTGCACTGTGTGGGCGGTCGTCATGGCCATCGTCCTCCCCGATTCGCCTCATTCGGCCAAATGGCTGACCCGTCGCGAGGCCGTCGTGACTGTGTCCCGCAAGCGCGATGACCACCACACTATCGAGAAACGTCAACTCAAATGGGATCAAGTGCGGGAGACGCTCAAAGACGTCAAGATCTATCTTTACTTTTTCCTCGGGTTCTTCGCCAATGTCCCTAACGGTGCGACTTCGAACGTAAGTTGCAATGCTCTCCGAGCAAGCTTTCGGCCCTCCTCAAGCTGACTTATCGTGTCTGCTGAACAGTTCGGTACCTTGGTCATTGCTGGATTCGGTTTCGACACACTGAACACGACCCTTTTGCAAATCCCATACGGCACGTTCATCGCTCTGATGATGTGAGGGGTGATCAAGAGTCCTTTGAAGTACAGTGCTAACATGATGCATGTAGCCTGTTCTCCATCTGGCTGAACCACAAGACACACCACATGGGCGTCCGCACGCTGTTGATGGCCGGTATCACCTGCTTCACCGTCATCGGCTTCGCTCTGGTCGCATTCACAAAGGGCATCGCACCTCGACTCATAGGTTACTGTGAGTACGCTGTACAGTAGCAGACGGCGTGATAGTATTTGGCTGACTAACGGATGTGGCAGATTTGACCGGATCGTCCAACGCCGCTTTCGTGCTTGCTCTTTCACTCGTTTCGGGCAACGTCGGCGGTAACACCAAGAAGGTGCTTGCTTCGGCGTCAATATTTCTCGGGGTCGCGGTAGGCAATATAGTTGGGCCGTACGCGTTTCTTACTAGCGGTGAGCAGCATTTCCCAGCGAAGAAAGAGCTCGAGGAACCCGCCCGCAAGATTCGGTACAAGAAAAAGCCGCTGACGGAGATGCGAGTCACAGAGGCACCCGTATACAAGACAGGGATCATCGTCTGCATGGCATCGCGTATCACAGAGATCGTCGTGATTCTCCTCTTGCGAATCTGCTTCGTGGTGCCCAACAAGCGCAGGGCGAAAAAGTTCGAGGAAGGAGACATGGAGTACAACCCCCACCGCGAGGTATTTGACGATCTGACCGATAAGCAGAACAAGTCGTTCCGCTATGTCGGTGAGTGCCTGCGCGTGTCTAGCTATCTCTTCACGCTTGAGTACGAATAGACCTGATGGCCTCTGTGTAGCTTGATTGGTCGAACAGTGCAAAACCAGAAACGAATGTTGTAGATCGAAATATGGAATTCGGTTTGGGTAGGCCGTCGAAAAGATGCAAGATGTCATTCGGCCGTTATCCAGTACAGAATCTTCGCGTGAAGAGTACAGTGACCAATACAAGTATTGTAGACAGCTTGATATGCAGGTTATGATAACTATACCAAGGCGAAGAGAACATAGAAATGGTTGAAGCGAGTGCCACTCTGGCTGCAATGCGGTAAACGAAGTGCAGGTAGCATGTCAGAATGTCACCCGTCTCGTAATCTGGATGATGCCATGCAGTACCGAATCGCTACTGCACGTGTAAAACAGTAGTCATACGTCTGATCATGCTTCCTCTTCCTTGGAACACAGACGGTGTTGACCGGACGACTGATATTATCCAATCTGTACCGAGAGAGTCAATGATGCTAATCTTCAATTAAACCGAGTACGGGACTATCCAGCCTTTCTCCACAGCAACGTGAGTAATCTCATCAAGTCGCAAACTCTCGCCGACCATGTATGGTCGATAATGGAATGTAAGCGCATACCAGAAGCCACCTATGACACGCGTCGCTCGCAACCACCTGCCTCTTTCCGTTATCGGCACCTCTATACATGTAGACTATCCTATCCATGTACATATGTACTCGTCCAGCGTCTCCCTCGGATATGGCATTCGATCGAGCGAGTGACGGAGACGGTCTATGCAGACTTGACCTTGAGGTCGGAGATGTCGACTTGGGATCCGACTGCGATGTTGTGCGGAGACGCTTGCTCGAACGCGCTACGACGTGGTATATGAGTACTTGAAATGCTTCACGACGCAATACCGGGGAGATGCGAGAACTCACCTGGGATACCTCATGCGGAAGACTTTCGGCCTCTCTGCCTCCTGGAACAACAACTTGGTATCTGCTGCCTCCCTGCTCAACTCTAAATGTCTATCGTTCCTCTCCGTCCAGACTTTGGCTTCTGGGGTGATCTTGGCCAGTACGCGGGTAACGTATGGCACCGAGGCGTCTTTCGATGTTTGCGCGAACGCTTCTGGGGATAGGGAGGGTGATGCGGAGCCTGTCGAGGGCGAGGGCAGATAAGGGTATATCAGGATCGAGGCTGTTATGAGGATTATGGTATTGCGCCAAACGGGCGAGAAGAAGGCTGCGCGACACACACACAAACACACAGATCAGTATATGTACTCTTTGCCCAGCTAGGAGTGGGGCGTATTACGCACATTCAGAAGTGTACACGTCGTCCTCTGCAGCGCTTGAGCCGTGCTCGTCATGTCCGTGCCCAGCTCTTCTAGGCGAGGAAGAAGCGATACCCCTAGCACTTGCGCTGGCGGGAAGAGCGATTCGAGGTCGTGCGACCGCAGCGGACTGGCTTAAGAAGGATGTTCGGAGAGACATGATTGAGTGGTGTATTGCTATTTATGTATGTATGATGAACGGTGCAATGCATCGAGGATGATAGGTTGATATGGTGATGCTGGGTGAATGAGGGGTAGCCAGCGGAGTTATCGTCGGCATTTTGAGGCCATCTTGCAGAGTGGCACTACGAACTTTACGAGGTGATGCATGGCCCTTTAATGTCTGGTCTGTGCGTAGAGAGTAAGTGTGAGCGAGGTCTGTGCGCGGGTGACAGTCTGACATGTCACGTATGGATCTCGTACATGAACATGATATCATCCATGCATCGACCCTCTTGCATCGCTCTACAGCATAGCTCAAGGTAGACAGAGCCGATCACTTACAACAACTACCCAAGGGCCAGTTTGAAGTGCAGTTTTTGGTACTTTGTACATAGTGGTGAGTACAGTAGACCGCGCGCCACGCGACGAACGGGGGAACATCGTCTCGTCTCTCGTAATCGCATTTCAAAGTGAATTACAGACGCGTGCTTGACTAGTCTTGACATTGTCTTTACTGAAACAGGATTGTTTGTGTACGAGTCTCGCACATTGCCTATCATACAACGATACCGAGTGGATCAAGTCGCAAGTAGAACGATACCAGCGTGCTTGAACCAAGAACGAATAACGACTAGGTCCAACGCCGAACGCCGAAAGACGGAGGAAGTTACGGTAGGATGAATATGCAGAGTATCAAATGTATGTCTTCTCCATCAATCACACAGTGTTCCTGGACGAGAGGGACTGACGTCCCGACCTCCCCTCCTTTGGACCTGCAGGCGTGGTCGTAGGCGACGGAGCAGTGGGCAAGGTGAGTCACCCTTCCTTTCCTCCTTTCCTTCCTTACTGTACTCTTCTGCATTTTATCAGAGCTAATATGCTTGCGCGGTAGACATGCCTTTTGATCTCATATACGACAAATGCCTTTCCCGGAGAGTGAGCTTACTCATAGCGAATATATACTAGAAGATATGAGCTGAAGGCGGGGCCGACTTGCTTGTCTATGTCATTGACTTTGCGCAGATACGTCCCAACTGTCTTCGATAATTACTCTGCGTCGGTATTGGTGGATGGGCGGCCGGTCTCGCTTGGATTATGGGATACGGCAGGACAGGAGGATTACGAGTGCGTGACTCTTGACTCTCACGAGCGGAGAGAGCGCAGGCTGATGTGTACGACGTACTCGATTCAGCCGACTACGACCGCTGTCATACCCCCAGACAGACGTCTTCCTCGTCTGCTTCTCCGTCGTCAGCCCGCCCAGTTTCGAGAATATCCGGACGGTGAGTGCGAGTAACAAGGGACGATGGGCTTCAGCTGACGGTCGTGTGCTGATGTGTCATCCGTATTTCAGAAAGTGAGTGATGCATGATCTCATTGCTACTCATGAACAGCGCTGA
>JALPCB010000301.1:0-10504 GCA_026538395.1 Cryptococcus sp. GC_Crypt_3
ACTGGCAAACGCCGTCGTGATGTATATATCATTAGTCGAGAATGGTAAATTGGCCGGGTCAGGTGGACGCGCACCGAGAGAGAAGAGCAGGATTGGGAGGGCTGGTAATAGTAGAAGGAGGATGAATGGGCCTGGAATCAGTGTTTGGGCGGGCGCGGTCGAAAGCGTTGTTGCGGGAATGGGTGGAGCGTTCATCGTTATGATCGTCCCTTGCTGTCTGAAACGACTGCTGTAGTTGTTGATGACCTCCCTGCTGTGCTTGTGCGAAGTGAGATAACTCGCTCAGCACAACATCGCATCAGTGCTAATGAGATAGTCGTTGGCATTGCGTTAATACCGCTTGTGGCCACTCAAGTGTCAGTGTCAGTGAAAGGATATGCACATCAGAGCTGATAAAGGAGCATCGGGCTCTACGGCTCTTACACTCGACGATACATCGCACGCGTGTTTGACATAGCAGCTCGTTTGCTACTAGTGATACGCTGTGATGATGCTGATGATAGTAGCTACGTGAAGATTACTTGTTAAATGCTTGCCACCTGCGTGATGGAGCACTCATTAGCAGATGTATGTCAGCCGGTGATACCAGCTACTCACGCCTCGCTCAAAGCGCCAAAAGCGCCATTTGCCAACATCCTCTGCTCGACGGTAGTCTTCTGCGTGTTGAGCTGAGACCAGTTTGCTTCGTGTCAGCATAATGGGACGGATACAATGGAGACGGCAACGCACCTTGTCAGGATGGAGCCTGGCGATGACTTTCATATACTTGATCTTGACCTGTTTGTCCATGACCAGCTCGTGCATGCCGACTTTAAGTCCTCCACTCAATATCTCTTCCCAGAGAACCGTATCGAGCGAGGCAATCAGTGCTCTCAAGTTGGACTCTTTGCCGCCTTTCCACGCGTTGACTTTAGCGTCGACTGAATCTTTCAAGCGATATCGCTCGTCGTCCTCTGCTTCCGCCGCAAGAGCCGCTTTGCGAAGTTCCGCAACTGCCGCAGAGTTGTCCACTGTCACATTGCTTGTCTTGGCGATAGGTGGCGGCTTAGGTCGCGGTTTGCTCACTGCCGCAGGGGCAGAGGCGGAAGCGTCTGCGTTCCCACTGAGCATCTTCCTCGCTCGTCGAGCTCCCTCAGAAGCGAGGTTCCTGCTCCCCACAGCACTACTTCCAAGTGTTGCAGCATCGTACGCCATGATCTTCTCCCAGTCCTCTACGGCTTTGCTCCACTTCTCGCCCATCTCCCAAGCTTGAGCACGCTTGATTGTCGCTTTCACCAGACCGTCCGCCAGCTTTACCTCGCTAGCAACTTCGGGAGGAAGAGGAGCTTCCTTAGTGGGATGATAGCTTGGACCAATGAGGTCGATGACGACCGTGCAGTCTTCTGCCGCAGGGCCAGATTCGCCTAGCTTCAAACGTGCAGCTGCACGATTGTTGTGTAGTGGTACAAGAAGGATGTGCCGCTCTGGCAGAGCAGAAATCGCAGTCGTGTATGCTGAGGCGGCTTCCGCAAATCGACCAAGCTTGAAATGCTCGTTTCCTTTTGCTTTGTGCGTCGCAGAGTTCTGTAATTGAGCGGGAGATGCGGGAACAAGCTGTCGAGCGGGCAAAGGCGCAGGAGGCGCTCTGGATTTCGCCTCGGAGCTAGCCGAGACGGGCGGGTTCGTTTTGGGCTTCATATGACGAGCTGGTGAGACGTATCGTTGTGGCTCTTCGTCAGCGAACAAAAGGTCTGCACGTTCCTTCGTAGACACGTATTTGTCCCCATTGGCATGTTGCGGCCCGCGTGACTTTTCCGGCGCGGGGCGTCTGGACGGACCAGCGGCATTTGCAGGCGCTCTCTGCGATCTTGCGGGCGCAGAAGATGCTGTTCCGTCATCATCATCATCTCTGAAATCACCGCCGACGTGTTCGCTCCTCTCACTCCAGCCATCTTCCGCTGCGTCGACCATCCACTTCGGTCTTCCATCTTTGACAGGTCTTCTCGCTCCCGGCGCACCCTCGCCACCCCCACCAGCGGCCGCAGCAGCAGCGTTGGCTTCGTACGCTTTGCGTTGTTCCTCGTACATCTTGACCGCTTTTTCCTTACTGCTATTCCAGAGAAAGGTAGCTTTGCTGAGAACCGATTGACCGATCTCTGAGGCTTGAGCCAAGACATCTGGAACTTCTCCATTGGCTTCTCGGTCTGCCAGAGTAGGCGCACGAGCCTTGACGGACTCGCGCGAAGGCCCTGCGCGCCGCCTTCGCCTCCGTTCGCGCTCTTCGTCCTCTCGTCGTTGTCGCTCGCGCTCGACGCGATCATCGTCCATTTCGCCCAGCCCGTCATCACGTGAAGTCGAGCCTTGATCGCCAAGCAGGGTCTCCAGAGCTGCTTCTACGTCGACTCCAGTGGATGTCTTCGCTAGCGCCTGGCGCGCTTGTGTGGGGGTGAAACCCATCTCCACGATCTGTCCGACAATGTGAGGGGGCGGCGAAGAGGAGCGCGCCTGTTCATTCTTATTTAGACGTGAAGATCCGGCCTAATGCAGTCATATCAGCTGATGATCGTCCGGTGCGCTTTGTCCAGCAAGACTGACCTCTCGCCGTACAGCTGGCGCCACAGGTTTCGCCAAATCACCAAGAATATCATCCGCATCTCCATCCTCCCTATCGCCAAAGTCAAAGTCGGACACGGGCGTCCGCATCCCTGATCCACTCTTCTTGCTACTCCCATTACTCTGCGGTTTCACGCCGAGCCGATCGACGTGGGACGAGAGGATATCAAAGTCCATGAAGTCGGCGGGCGGAGCGGGCGAGCGTGATTGTGATTGTGATTGCGATTGACCTTGGGTAGGAGCGGGACCTTTGGAAGGCCCACCACCGTTACTGCTACCGCCAAGCAGATTGTCTGTATCGTCATCATCATAGTTGTCCCAGAAAGTACCGCTCCCGTTTGATGTTGGCTGCACGCCGGTCGCTGATGGCGCAGGTGAGGGCACATGCGATCCTCTGATGCCGTCGCTACGTAAGGCCGAGGGCGGATTCGAAAAAACGCTAGGCGCCGTCTTGGAGGAGCTTGCAATAGGTTGGAGCAGGTCATCGAACGCTCCTTTGCTTTGCGACGCAGACGTGGTTGTCGAGGCTTTTTTCTGATGAGGCCTAGACGGACCACCCAGATTATCCCAGAAATCGCCCTCAGCCTGAAAACGCTTCCTGTCCTCTTCATCCTGCCTCTTCTTATCAGCCGCCAACGCCGCCTGTCGTTCAGCCATAGTCATATTCTTCCCTCCTCCGAGTCCATTCGTATTAGAGGTTATAGATAATAACGACGAGAACGCGTCCGCTTGATTGATCGCGGCAACTGCACTTGGAGGCGGAGGAGGAGATATGGTCCTACTTGCGCTTGCGAGCGGAGTTCCAGCGCGCGAATGCGACGTGGTTGGTGCAGCACTGAGTCGTTCATTGCTCGGACCTCCTTGCCCTTGCGCTTGCGCTTGCACCGTACTCGCACCAGAAGCAAAGGGGGTTTGAGAGGGCGTCGCCGCCCTTAGAGGGGTGGAGGAGTAGTAATTTGCCGTCGAGGGTTTGGCAGGTTGGGATAGGAAGTCGAACGATGCGGGACTGGCCTTTGCTTGAGCAGCTGCCGTCGGATTGGGCGATAAGATGTTGGTACCGGTAGATTGGAGGTTACGCTGCGCCCCCGTAGCAGGAGGGACTGCCGCAGGTGCAGACCAGTTCAAGTCGAGTAGGTCATCCATCCTCCCTTCTCCTGCTTCGCGTGTTTGAGAGATGTCTTCCTGTAACGTGGATCTATCTGTCGTATGTCACTTGTGAATGGAGCGAACAATGTTGTGGTGGTCGCGTTGAGCGAGTTGCAGGTGGCGCTTAAGCCTAAAGTCAGTTTGTGGCGGTGCCCCGGATACTGGGTACTGAGCGCGCACAGCTTCAAGCTGCTTTGCATGTCATCAGTCACTGCGTACATGACATATATGCAAATTGCTAGCACGAGACTAGACCAGTGCACGCAAGCGTAATGCAAGGTATGCCAGTGCATTGGATGATGAGCTATACTGAAAGACATGTGACCAGCTAAATACTCCTTGAGACCTTCTTATCCTTTGCCGACATGTGAACCGCCGCGCGTTATTGCTTCTTATCATCGAAGAACACGACTCTGTGTAGCACGTTAGTGAAGTACGGGCACGCTCGAGTAGACACTTACGTGACGGTGATGTCGTCTCTCATCCATCTAGTGACCTCCCCATTCATGCTGAGCAATTCGCCTCTCTGCTTCCGATCCGCGCCAGCTAGAGAGTTGCGGATCAAGTGCGTGGCGGCATTGGCATCGCCTTCAAACACCCAAGACTCGTTCGAAGGTTGCGGAAGTGGTTGTTGGGGGTATGGCCTGTCATCTGACGGGGCAACAAGGGGGAAGAGGTTCGGTAGAGCTATTTTAGGGATGTCGGTGTGCGTCGTGTGCGAGAGGTACGAGGCTGTCAAGAGGGTTGCTTCTTCTGATGTTATGCGGTCCCACACTGCGACAGTTGTCCACATCAGCTGGTAGTCTTCACTGTTGGTTACAAGGGCCGTGACCTACATCCATCCGTAGCTAAAATTATGAATCGCAGCTTCTCGCCATCGCTCTTGTTCAACTTGCGGTAGTTGATTTCTGGGTTGGCAGTGACATATGGCGGAGTATAGTTCCATGGTCGTTGCGGTCTAGGCTTCTCGCCTTCTGCACGGAACGCCTCGGCAATACTGATAAGGGTGTTTGTTAGACAATTCTCGACTGAGATTAGACGGTTGACTCACGCATTGTTCTGCTCTGTAGTCCACTTGTACACTGCATCTCCGAATGCTCTGGTCGGTTGCAAACCACCTTGTACTCGTCCGTTCTTGATCACGGTATCGCGCTCAGAGTAAGGGTGCTCGTTGCGAATCCTGGATTCAGCAGGCGTCAGCCTCGACCTGCATACAGCAACAGCCATATTCACCTCTCAACCTCTTTCAGGTTGTCCCCGGACATATCCTCGGAGAGAGCATCGCACCTCCAGCGCCCATCCGGTCCCTGCCATCCTGCAACCGCACGACAGTCGCCTACCGATGCGACGTATATCTCATCGTTCTCCGCATCCACTAGTGTCGTGATTGCTACGGCTCCCGCTGCTGCGGGTTTGGCAAGTGCTACGAGGGTCTGTTGGGGTGTTGGCGATACTCCGTCAGTCTTGTTTGAGAGTGTAGGTATGAGGCGGGCTGGGGTCAACGAGATGTTGTCGTCGAGCTGGAGGAAGCTGTGTCGTGAATGAGCTCGAAGCACAGCATGGGAATTAGGAAAAGAGACGTACGTGCTTCGTAATGTTGCTGTGATGTTCTCTGGGGTCCAGGATGATCCAGCAGCCCGACGAAGCGGATTCAGCTTTTCGGCCCATTGCAACCAGCTTTTCGCGCCAGTGTCAGGGAGGATGCCAGCTTGCAGTCCTGCCAAGGATATAGCCAGTGTGGGGTGAAGGACTTTTGACAGTAATATCGAAGTAGCGTCGCCCGCATGTCCGTCGATGATGGAGAAGAGCATGAGGTCCTTGTTGCCCTCTACTCCCTCTGCCCCCTCTGCTCCCGCTGCGCCTCGCTGGCCCGCCGTCGCTTTACCAT
Source organism: Cryptococcus sp. GC_Crypt_3 (assembly GCA_026538395.1). Lineage (NCBI taxonomy): Eukaryota > Fungi > Basidiomycota > Tremellomycetes > Tremellales > Cryptococcaceae > Cryptococcus > Cryptococcus sp. GC_Crypt_3. The sequence goes on from JALPCB010000301.1 coordinate 5,627, forward strand.
CTGTCGCAGAGACTGATCGGGGGATGAGATTGCTCGCCCAACGATCCTCACACGGCTCATTGGATCCCACTTGATTCGTATCCCACCTTACGACGGGATTGCCCGGACGCTGCACATCCTTCTGCTGCTCGTTCTCCGTCAACATCTTCTCCAGCTCGTCATCCGACTTCCTAGTGAAGTGGTACGCATTGATACCCTGCGGCCCCCGGACCTTGATCTCGAATGTCGGATCGTACTTCTGCGCTGGACCAGTGCCCGAAGCCGAGGCCGACGACGACGAGGATTCGTATTGATATAAGAGATATGCGGAAGCTAGTAGAGCTACTGAGGCGATAGCCGTGAGCCTGATGTTCGACTGAGACGGGCTCGACGAGCTCGACGGCGTTGCATACGGTCGTACCTGCATCGCCCGGCGCTGCAGAGGGGCTCTGGCCGTGGCGATCGCCGAGGTGGTGAGCCGGAGCTGCGATGTGGGCCATGCAGCCCGAGTAGGGAATCGAAGCATCGGCATGGTGGTGGATAGTTTTAGGCCAGCTCTGACTGGACGTGACCGATGCTCTGACGCTCAAGACGTCGGGGCGTTGCAAGTATGCAAGAGCGACAATGAACGAGCTTTGGCTGTTATATACACCGCCTCCAGTCGACGTCTCTCTCCGTTATCATACATACAGAGAAAGAGCAGTCAGGAACCGGGGTGTACTCGTGTCCTCACTCGTGCGCGGGGGTAGTGGGTTGGCTAAATTAAAATGGCGTACGAGTAAGTTGACGAGTTGGTCATTATCGCGTCTCTCATTTTACCTGACAACATTATCTTGCAGCAATTTGTCGTGTCGCTAGCACATCAAGCACAAGCTATTCTTAGCAGCAGCAGCAGCAGCAGCAGCAGCACACTCTGCGCGATCCACTCTGCCAGCCACTGGCGGTGCAGCCGTCAAGGACGCCTTTTGAGCCAGTCCGAGCCAAAGCAGCAGCTCTCGAGCGTTTCCGAGAGAAATAACGACGCCTCAACTATAGCGTGCGCCAAATTAAAAGCGGTGATGGGCATCTCGTCGCTGGTCTCCTTCACTGGGGCAGGGGCGACTTTCGCGCAAGTCTTGTTGGCTTTGCCAATGGTGCTTGACCTTCTAGGTGAGCTGCTGCCTACCTACCACGAAGTCTAGATGTGCGGCTGCTGACGAGACTGCTTGTGTGACAGGCCCCCCGTCGTTCCTCCTCCTCTCATTGCTGTTCACACTACACCAATTCCTGTACTCGACCATACGGCTAACACTAAAGAACACACAGCTTTCGCCGCTGATATCGGTGCTCGCGTTTCTGTCACCCTTCATCTCCTCGTTCCTCGTCTCACTAACCCTCTACTTCTACCTCTCTCCACCACCAACATCGCACGCTTCGCTGCTCTCCCTACCGACGCATTACCTAGTCAACGTCCTGCCCTTCGCGTACGCCCAAGTCCTACGATGGGTCAGCCCGCTCTTTACCCTGCTGGAAGGGATCAGTACGCTGCTCGTCGTCCAGGTTGCGGGCAGAGCAGGGAAGGGCTGGGCAGACGAAGAGGATAAAGAGGAAGGTATCGAGTGGAGAAGTCTCGTGGGCCTCGTTGCGGCCGCTCTGGTCTACTGTGCCGGTCTAGCGGGCGTGGTCAAGGTGAGTCCATGTTGCTCTCTGCTCTGAACAGAATTACTTGTGCCTCCAAACAACGCTGACACCACAAAGACCTTCCCGCCCTCGTCCACCTCGTCTTTCCCAGCGTTTCTTCTCGGCGCCGCACTCACATCTGTCCTCTTCCTATCCCTCATCGGATTCACTCTGCGACGCACGAACGTGCTCGAAACGAGCCTAGTGTTCGTCTACGTTGTCGTGAGTGTATCGCCGGACGCTCCGTGATACGCATTCTTGCTGAACCCCACTACAGTATTCAGCGTGGTTATCCGGCGTCGAGGCTGCTATGGAGTAAGTCATCCCTTGATCGTCTTTCCACCCAATACTGATTATCGCAGACCGCGGACCTACGGCTCGGGATGGCTACCGTCCGCGTCATCATCATTACGAGCCATCACCCCTCTCCCATCCAAGAAACTCACATCAGTCTCGTCTCTGCTCTCCTACGCTGCGCACAGCGTATTCCCATCGTTCATGGCGGTCTCACGCACGCTTCCGCCGCATCTACTCCTATCCCTCATCTACCGCGTGGCGGTACTGCATCTCGCAGCGCGGATCGTGCCTGTGATCCGCAAAGCCAGTTTGGGGTGGGACGACGGGATGAATTCGGGCGATGCGGACGATTATCAGGAACCTCCCGTGAGTCATCAGCTCACGTATCTAGCTGTCTTCGACCGGAGCTATGAGCTGACGCGCACGGTTGGTAGAATATGAGAATCACCACGATCGTACTCTCGTACCGCCGCGCAATACTGATAACAGTCTACACCCATCTCCTGCGTACGTCAAACCCCGCACTTCCCTTTGCTCCAACGTACTCTTGCTAACGATTACTGTGTGTCGCTTATGCGCAGTGCTCGACGGCGGGTCACAGACGTGGTGGAGATGGATCAATATCGCCCTCTTCCTCGCTGTATGGAGTCTGGAGCTCTTACTGGACGCAGAAGGTGATGAGCCAGAAACGAGCGTTGGGGTCAGTAGATGGAAAGTGGATTGAGGAGTCTGCTGGAGCACGCGGGTAATACGGATCGAAATGCATATACGATATTCACGATTATGCATGGCGACGAATGAGACGATCGTGGCGTGGCGACGTATGCGAGAGAGCACTTTGTGTGCGCGCCGTGATCCACATGCGCTGTCGAACATCGGTGCGCCATTATGGTGTTTTGACATGGTATGAACGATCAAAGCATGGCGAGCGAGACGAGATAAAGGCCAACCGGTGTCTATAGCATCAAGTACATGCGCTGGGTTAAGAGATGCCAAAGACGGTGAATGATATATCGTACAACAACCTAACGTATAGCCATCGCTGACCACTGACCATCTCATTCACAGTGATCTATCAAAGCAGAGTGCGATTGCAGGAAATCACTCCGACCGCGTTACGGTGAACGTCTCCTCTTCTCCTTGTCCCAGCTCGTTCTCGCCACCCGTCGCCGGCAGCTCTGCCTTTACTTCGTGCACAGGTGTACCTGTACCTGTGTGCTGAGGAGAGTTTCTGGCCACTTTCTCCTCGCGCTTATGCCGTTTCGCCCTCTCGCGCGCATCCAGCTTGTTCTTCCGCTTCATTGCGCTCCGATCCCGGCGAGCACGATCTTTCTCCTCGTGCGCCTCGCAGCCCATCCCCACCAAACCGCCTCTGGCCGCTTCTGCCAGTGCCTCCTCCGCGCTCATCTTCGTCCCGTCTTGCCCATCTTGCTGAGAAGCGCGAATCGCTCTGCAGTGGACTATGCACGCTCCTGCGCCTGTACTGCATCGGCTCGCAGCGACGCTCCCGCATCCGTCCTGGACACATCGCGTGGGACCGGACGCCGAGCCGTTCTCGAGCGAGAGCGAGTGTCGGGCCGAACGGTCGAAGAGGATCGTTCCTGGGACCGAAGATGCAGGTGCCACGTTACCGTTACCGTTCGCTGTAGGCGATCCGGGCCTACTAGGTATTCCCTCGGCGGCAGACGCAGCGACAGCGGGCTTGGCGCGAATCTGCGGCTGGGCGGCAAAGACTGGCAAGGCGCGGTACCCCGTCGCTGGGTCTATAGGCGGAGCTCGCCATTCGGGTCCCGCGGCGAGACGAGCGGGCTACTCGCAATGCAAATCAGCAAACTAGCAGCTCGATGTGATTGATACAAGATCGATTGAACGCACCTCGAGACGCTGCTCTATATCCTTGATGAGCTCGCGAAACATGCTCAGCCCGTCACTCCAAGTACAAGCAGCGATCCTCATCCTCAGCGTTTCGTCCGTGTCCAGTACGGGTTTGAGCAGACGGAAGAGATGCGCTTTGATTGCTGAGCCCGCCGTGGGGGTGGAGAGGGCTTCGACGATGTCCAGGTATCGCGAGGCGAGGAGGGTGATTGGTGGGTGCGCATAGGGATGGTTGGGCGGGACGAATATTGCTGGGTTGGCCAGGTTTCCCTATTCGCAATACTCATATCAGCCTTGATACTAGCATCACGATGTTGATATGCGTCCAGTGAAGAAGTGAGGAGGAGGAAGCATAACTCACCTCGGCAGTCATCACTCCGTCGCAGCCCGTGACCTCCAAACACCTCTCCACGTCCTCACTATACAGGATATTACCATTCGCGAAAACAGGGACCTTGACGGCCCTCTTGACCTCGCGAATCATCTGCCAGTCGGCCAATCCGGTCATTTGGCCCTTCATGTCCCGCGTCCGACCGTGACATGTGAGTATTTGCGCGCCGGCAGCTTCCATCATTCGCGCGTAGGCGATGGTGCGCACTATATCGGGGAATATGCGGAATTTCGCTGTTACCGGTACGGACAGGTTGAGGTGGAGTGTGGAGACTGGTGGTGCAGCGTGTCAGCCGTGAGTTTACGAGATGCTCGATGGACGCCGATGGGGAGATAAGCGCCATGGGATGAGGAGACACGCACTCAGCTTGTGTATCAGCTCCCAGTCATCTTGCAAGAATGAACCATAATGGCCGCGCTTGGCGATACCCTGGGGACAGCCACTGAATCGAGCGAGCGAACGTCAGCGATTCTCTTGTAGCGACACATGAAACACGATCGTATCTAAAATAGGACGCACAAATTGATGTCGACGGCGTCGCAGCGGTGCTCGATCTTCTTCGCGGCTGCGAGGAGGATGTCGGGGTCGTTTGCGCAGAACTGGGTGTTGGGCGTCGGTTATGCAGGGTCAAGTGGATTCGATAATACGGAGTCGAGTATAGAGACACATAGAGTGAG
>JALPCB010000302.1:0-10305 GCA_026538395.1 Cryptococcus sp. GC_Crypt_3
CGACGGTGGTGCTGCCGTCGAAGTAATGTGAGCTCGGCCAAGGGAAGCTAGACGTAAGAAGTACTATATACATATTATGCAAACGATTCAAAGTTCCATGATATGATACAACATCTTGATGATATGATAAATCGTACAACACGTTCCAGGCAATGGGCAGACGATCGACATCTAGAGGTTTTCAACCAGGAGTGGGGCGCAATTGCTCCACGCCCGTCTTGGCCACGCACTCTTGCACCATGAGTCGGATCTGCGATCAGCCCGTCAGGTCAGCATGTGATCACGACGGAACCTGTTTTCCCTCCAGCACAGAAATGAAGCTACTCCTCTCTCGGGTGTAAAGCGCGTGGAGTATGACGTTGGCTGCTCAGAATGGCACTTTGAGGCAGCGAGGAGATGACTCGACGCGACTTACATCAATGACGCCAGTCTCGACGGCTTTGACACTCAATAACGGTTCGTGCTTCTCGGGGCATTCTTCGCCATCTTCTTGAGGAGATGGCGGGCGCAACATGTCCGCTGACAACGCTGGTATCCAGGGTGGTATAGACTACCAACGAACAAAGGGCACATGTCAGCTTTACGACTCTTGCGCGTAGAGCGAGATACTGACTCCGTCGTTGGCGGCGTTGGAGGACGGTTCGAGCGAGTCGTCCGTCTCCACAATGACCGCGAACGTCGTCTCGCCTTGATTTTCCAGCAGCTGCCCATCTAGCGCAGTGAGCTTGATGAGGAAACCACGGAGCATGAGACTGAGCTCGTCGGGGGACGGCGCGCCAATTAGGCCCACTTCGTTATTCCGTCCTTCTCTGAGCTTATCCAGCTCGCCCAAATATCCCAAATCGAAAATGTATCTCTCCAATGGTAATCCCGTTTCGGTGCTTTTGACGACTAGAGTCATCCTTCGTAATTTACCAGATAAGAGTTCTGACGATAGGGCAGCAACGACTTCAGAGACGTATGCGCGGACTTGTGGGTGACGCGATTGATAGACTGGGACCCCGTGTGCTCGTCTTCGGGTAAATGTCGATGCGGGATAGACTAGGCGTAGACATAGTATAGTGTGTATAGATATCTCGACTGTGAATTGGTGTGTATGTCAGCTTGAGCTTGAGCGGGGGCTCTGAGCCTCGTAGTCTATCTCGTGAAAGGGTCAAAGTAGGATAGCGACGACTCACGGAACGACGCGAGTGCTTCGGCGATTTCTGCACAAGTCGCTATCAGCAAAGGACCTTAGACGGTGAACGCTAGACCTTAGGAACCCACCTTTGTAGCTCAGACCGACTTGCGCTGTCATCGTTCTCTTTCGTCAGTAGAAGACTGACTCCAACGACAACGACAAGTAACAATCTGACACATTAGCGATGATTACGTCAATCGAGCAATCGAGCCAGACGAGATCATCACGTGACTCGCTCTCTTCCGGTGACCACCAGCGTAGATAAACACTCGATACTGGTAGTATCTGGCTGACTTGCCTTGGTGGTCCAGCCAGCACAAAACGAAGCCATCTGCATGCTGCCATCCCACCCTCTAACCCGCTATGCTCATCGACATTGACACCTTTGCAGAGTGAATTAATTGATGACGAATAGTTCTCGATTCTCGTCGACGGTAATGCCGAGGGTAGATACGTTTTATTACGAGTATCGGGTGAACTCGGACAGCGACTCGACACGCGATTATCTTTTTTTTCGAATTTCTCGGTGGGTGTTTTCGAATAGCTGTCACGACGCACATTGATGGTTGGGGGATTGGGTTGGATGAGCGGCATCGCCGTGTCGATCTTGTCACTTGTCCCCAACGCATCAGTGCGGGAGACACATAGTAGCACATCAGGAAAGGTCTGGGCTCCAATACAGCCTTCTGCTCGGACGCTATCTATCCATTCCCCTCTTCCCTGTTCCCTCTTCCCCGCTCTCCCTCTTCCCTCTCACCGGTATACCAAAAACACTTCCCAACGCGCAACTCCAACATTACCATTCACGTTACCCAGAGCTAGCAATTAACGCACGTCACACGACCGGAATCGCGAATCGCGTTTTCAATTCAATCCATTCACGCAGCATTTTCGAATTTTCAAGCAGAGCCATAGTCAATCATCCGTTATTTAACCTCGTTCCGATTACTTCCCCCCATGATACCTCGGAACACCTGGGGCAGGCCTTGCCCCGCTTCTTGGCCGCGGACTTATATACCTCTTCCTCCCTCCTCCTCCTCTTCTTCCGTTTGTCATCCGCGCTTCATCACTTCTTCATCCATACCTACATCAAAAAGGTATTCCACCGTTTCGTCATCACCCCATCGTACAACACCCACCCGCACACTCGCTCGTCAACTTCGACGTCTCCCTCACCCCACCACTATGACCGCTGTTCAACACCTGTCCACACAGACCAACGGGTCTATCCCTACCCCTCCCTTGTCACCGACTAAAGCTGGCAAGCAAGTTCGTGAGTACTACAACCTCCATATCATCTTTCTGAATACACTACACTCACCGCACGATCGTTGACGATTTTCGCCGCAGCTCGCACACCCAGCCCTCTACCGGCTATCACACCCGCGCAAAACCTTCTCCGTCTCCAGCAGCATCTGCAGAACCTTCCCACGCCTTTGCTGAAACATGTTCACCTCGCTAAAGTGCGTCGGGAAGACCCGCAACTTTACTTCTCCGCTATGAGAGACGACCTGATCGGTCTGTAAGTCAAAGTCACATGATTCGTTCGCCGTTAGTTGCTCTTATGCTGACGGTTTCTCCCAGCGCGCCCATCGTCTACACCCCTACGGTCGGCGAGGCGTGCCAAAAGTACTCGCAGATCTACTCTGGCCCTGAGGGCCTATATCTGAGCATCGAGGACAAAGTGAGTTGCCATGCTCTAAATGCAGCACGACCAACAAGAAGCAGCGCTGACCTGTGATTGCCTTGCTAGGACCACATCCCTCAAATCCTTGAGGAGTATGCCCGAAACCTTCCCAACAAGCCAGAGATCCTCGTAGTCACTGACGGTTCGCGTATCCTTGGTCTGGGTGATCTGGGTATCGGTGGTATGGGTATCTCTGTAGGCAAGCTTAATCTCTATGTCGCCGGAGGCGGAATCAACCCTCATGGCACTCTGCCTGTCGTCCTGGAGTATGTCATCTACATACGATTGTGGTTTTCATTACTGACATATCTGACAGTATGGGTACGAACACCGAGTCAATCAGGGACGACCCACTATACATTGGACTCAAGCAGCCTCGTGTCGGCCTTCAAGAGGTGAGTGCGAAGAGTTGTGGATGGCCGCGGATGTCATTTGATCTAGGCGCTGATAGTCTATTAGGCCACCGAGTTCATGGATGCTTTCATGACCGCTGCGACCTCCGCCTTCCCCACCGCAGTCATCCAACATGAGGACTTCTACTCGGAGGCTGCGTTCGCTTTCCTCGAGAAGTACCAAAAGAAGTACAAAATGTTCAACGACGACATTCAAGGGTGAGATGTCCACGATACCTATCACGAACAGTCAGGCTAACAGCAAAATAGAACTGGTTCCGTCATTCTCGGTGGTTTCTTGGCAGCCGCACGACAGGCCAGCAAGGCTTCAGGTAGACCGCTTAAAGATCACAAGGTTGTCTTCCTTGGTGGTGGCAGTGCTGCGGTCGGGTGAGTGCGAGCGACACTCTCCATCAATGTCAAAGAATCCTGGCTCACTACTTGATATGCACAGTGTCGCCAAGGAGATGATGAACTTCTTCATGATGCAGGGTTTATCGGAGGACGAGGCACGAGAGCGTTTCTGGCTCATTGATACCAAAGTGAGCACTTGCGCCTATGACATTGTCAACAGGATGTGCTGACTCTTCTGTAGGGCCTGATCACCTCCACTCGTCCCGATGTTGTCTCTGGCAAGATCGCAGCGCACAAGAAATACTTCATCCGGAATGACACGGAGGGCAAAGAATACCCTTCGCTCGAGTCAGTCATCGATTACGTCCAACCTACTGCCCTGGTTGGTCTCAGTACCACTTTTGGCGCCTTTGGCGAAGGCGTTGTCCGCAGACTGGCGGAGTTGAACGAGGCGCCTATCATCTTCCCTCTCTCAAACCCTACGAGCAAGTGCGAGTTGTCCTTCTCGGACGCTTTGGACTGGACCGACGGTCGCGTTCTGTTCGCCTCTGGATCCCCATACGATCCAATCAAGCGAGACGGTATCCTTCGTGAGCCGGCACAAGGAAACAACTTCCTTGTTTTCCCCGGTATCGGCTTTGGTACCCTGCAAAGTGGCGCCACAAAGATCACCGATAGCATGATTACTGCTTCGGCCATTGCACTATCAGAAGCGCTGAACGAGGACGAGACCAAGGACGGTCTGCTCTATCCCCGCTTGGACAGGATCAGAGAGGTCTCCGCACATGTCGCCGCTGGCGTGGTGAAGAAAGCTCAGGAGGAAGGTGTGGATACCGTCGAGAGACTCCGGGGTCTTGGTGAGTACAGACTGTCCGTATGCACTTTCTATCAGCATCGACTGACTGGTTCCATTTAGATCATACGGCCTTGGTTGAAGAGATGAAGAAGGCTCAATGGTGGCCTTGAGCGCAACAAATAGATGCAGAGATTCAGTCTAGACTGCAGAAGATGATAGAGAGGTTTAGCATGGATAGATTGCGCCGATCGCGTTGTATATAGACATAGACTTGACAACGTATGGTAAAAATGACAATACATTCGCATGCGCTGTTCAGTCGCTGCTCGACGGATGGATATCAGGCTGCTGTCGTGCTTTTGGTATTGGCTGTGTCTACGTCAGCTAATCAAAGCGATTCCTCCATCTGACTGTCTCTATTGTGGGATCTTTGAGTCACTCGCACTATGAGAGCAGCATACGTGGATGGTATCGTCAGAATCATCAAACGTCAAGATCGTAACTGCGTTATAGTATATACAACATCTCTGCCCACGACACAGCGTAGATGGTACAATTACAGCGCACAGCACATACTTTTGACACGAATACGTATACGACATTTTCGTTTCGCAAGATCAGAGATCGGAGATCAAGAGATGAGAGACCACGGAATACCAGGATATCGAGCTACTGTGAACACAAAGGGGACGAGAAATAGGGCCAACGCGGCTTATTCCGCTCTCGCGCTTCGACTTGCGCTTGGACTACGCCTTTTCCTCTCCAGTAAGCGTTTGGCGCGATTGACGTCTTTGGCCTCTACGAGGATATTGGCCGTGTGCACTGTTGACGAGTACAGTATACGGATCGGGCGGGTAAGGGAGGAGGTCAAGAGGTTCGAAAAGCGGGTTACGAGGCCTGATTTCTCTGTGTCGTGCAACGTCAGCTCTTGTCTTCATACTGGGCTATCTGAGGTACAGGTGGCAAGCATGATTGGTGGAATAGGTAAGTGGGAATGAAGGGAGACGCGAAAACACTTACCAAGGTGATAAGCTGCTCCTTCCTCGGCGCCCTCCCCTACACCTCTCAGATCAAGCTGCAAACACCGCTTCGTACCCTTTGCCATTTCCCTTTCCGTTTCTTGTTCCTTTTCCTTACGCTTTTCGTTTTCTCTCTTGCGACTAGACGCACTGCGTCCTGCCCACTTGATAGGTATCTCGCGGAGCGCACCATCGCTGACATGAGCTTGGTCCAAAGCAGCTTTACCAAAAGGAGTCGTTGTCGTCGAGTCGAAGTTGTTTTCGCGCTCGATCATCGGCGTGGCAGGGAGTGACAGTGTTTTGCGATGTTTCTTCTTGATTGGCGAAGAAGAGCGTCGAGAGCAAGTATCGTGCGGTGGGCTCCGAGTTTGGCCATTCGACCAAGCCTCCAAGCCGAGACACCGTCTGTATCGCGTGTCCACAGCATCATCATGCTCAACACTCTCTTCCTCTTCGCAGTCAAGACCTCCCTCGTCCTCGTCCGTATCCGTATCCGTGTCCGTGGCAGACGACCTTCCCGATACCGAGACCGATACCGAGTCGCCATTCCAGCTCAGCTCTCCGCCAGATTGCAGTTCTAGGCCTTCTTCCATCCCTGGCGGAAAAAGCTTTTGGAGGATTTTGATCTCGGTCATGAGGCTTGCTCCATCTTCGTTTCGAGTATACGTGATGAACGGGCGGTGCTGCTGCCGCTGCTGCCTCTCATGACTATCTTTGTTGACCGTCGGCGACACGTGATTGCGCGATGTCGAGTATGGCCCGTCCTCGAGCTCTCTGTCATATGGGAACGCCTCTTCTTCCGAATCTCCATTACTGTCGTCATCGTCGTCGTTGTCGTTATGGTGAGACCGCTGCACAGCTCTTTCGGGCCATACGAGGAACTTGCGCACTCTCTCGCTCGAGCGTTGTTCGGCGGTCCGACTGAACCCTACGCATGCTAGAGCAGAGGATAGAACGGTTATTTCCGGTTGAGCGGGGAGAGGTGGCGATGCTCGCGTCTCTGTGCCTTGTGGAGTTGTGGGGGATATCGGAGAGAAAAGTTGGGAGCGACGACGATTGGGCGTGGTGGGTGCTGGAGAAGGATCGAGCCGCCCTGATGATTGCAAGTTTATCAGCCACGAAGTACTGTACGTCTGGCTCGTCCAGTCACTTCTATGGATGGAAGAGATAGAAGAGATACAGTCGCACTCACAGCCCTGCGCGGCGAAGATGGCTGCTGCTCGCTCGAAATCGGTCTGCTTGACAAGGAGGAAATCGGTAAAGTAGCTAGACTGGTAGAGGATGGTGATACCGGCTCGAGCGAGGGGTGCAGAGACATGACGGAGGTGTGGTGAGTCTTGTCCAGGCAAACGAGAATTGTTGTCAGCGCTGTCGAAGTACTTGTGAGAAGGGGTGCACAGGTGAGATAGCGGAAGAGTGGTGGGTAGCGAAACAGACTCACCATAGTTGCCCGCCTCCTCTTCGTCGCCTGAGCTAATCTCGAACACTCGCCAAGTACTGCTGACCAGCACTTCTATTTGGTCGAGATTGGCCCATTCGTGCAGGATCAAATCGAGAGAAGCGATAATGGCGATCTGCTCGAGTGCAGTAAAGGAAACGACATCAGCTTTGTTACCGAGTCCAACTGTAGTAACAGGGCGAGATACAGGAGGATCAGATGACTCACCTCAATCCTGTTGGAAGTGAGATTGAAGAACTCCGGCGAGTCGGTGGACGCTCGATCGATCGTCCAGTATATTTTAGTAGTCAGAGTCGGGGACAGATGGACTGGGATGTGCACTATAGCTACGGGATCTGAGAGGGTGCTGTGTACACGGAAGGGCAGATGTAGAGAGCAAGTAGGATGGGAGGGAATGGAAGGCGGATGTCAGCTGAAATGGCTTCCACATCGGGTAAGGGGGTGAATTGTGGACTGACGTTATAGTGATTGTTGACATGGTGCGCTCTCCAAGCACCTTTGGAGACATTCTACCACTTCGGTCCTCAACTGGGCGTGAGAATGGGTCCGAAATGATGGGTGTCGTTATATACGTCGTCGAGCGAGCTGCTACGTCAGAGAACAATGAGGAGCGCTGATTGACTGCTTCGTTCCCGTTGAGCCACAGGTCATCAAACATGATCAAGTACTATCAACCTTTAGCCGTCAACCATGAACTCTCGGTCTTTAGCCGTCAGCCGGACAAGCCGGCACGATCGGACCCCCTACCAATCACTCGACGGGCATTAGCTGAACTCTCCTTGCTCTCCTCAGAAGCGATCATGCGCCTGATGATGATCAGTACAATCAATAATCGAAAATATTAACGATCAACACTCAGCAATCAACGCTTGGTCAGCCGCCTGCGCCCATGAAGGAGGAGGAGGAAAGGAGTCGTGCCTCCCACCTACCATATCTATCCCATCCATCCCAACTTCATCATCACATCAGTAGACTCTGTATATGTATCATGTGTCCAGACCGAAAGGAGGGTAAAAGGTCCTTAGGTCCTTTGAGCGATGATCGATGGTACGATTGTACGATAGCACGATGGCGATGTCGGATCAGACCCATTGTATCTCCGCTGCGGCCCACGTGGGAACGATCATTGATCCCCGCTCGTAGCAGACTGCGATGGGATGATGTCACGGAGCGATGGACATATCGGGTAGAGAGCCGATCATCTTCCCAAGGCCCCGCGCAGTCTCTTGATGCAGTCTCGGTCTCGGTCTCCGTGTCAATTCCGACACCGGCTATCCTTTCCACTCCTAATGATGCCCACTGAGCGACTCCATAATAGGCCTTGGCATTGCACTTGAACGCGCTGTCACGTAGGGTTCAAAGCGTAGAGCGTCAGCAGAGCAGGGGGAGTGGGTCGTTTCGTTTGATCGTCTGTACCGTACTGATAGCTTAGCAGTTGGTCGCTCGGTTCCATCACTCCTTTAATTGTGGAAAGTGATATAATGATCTGCCTCGGTAGCCGCACTAAGCTGAATGAACAAAGCAGCGTTGCCTTCGCTTCAATACTGCGAAAACAGTGCTGACTGACATGACCAAGCCGAGAGGCCTTGTCTGTGCCAGACATGAGCGTGTTGGAACCAGCACGGGAGAGATCAATGCTAGCTGTACGATCTGGTGGTACCGGTCATAACGACTAGCTAGACAAGCAGGATGCAGAATGGAGAGTGCAGACCCAAGTCATTGTAATGACCATATGACAACTGGGCTCTTGTCTCTTACCGGGCTCTGCAATTCCCGGTGACTTCTCGTAACCAGCGTGAAATGACATCGCGTCTTTCCACGCGCGCAACAACTTGAAGAGTTATCCACGCTGCACATGTCTCATCCATCTGCATTTCCACAGCGTCGTCGTCCGATTCTCGATGCACAATCTCTCGCCTTCCTCTCTGCGCCTGCTTGCCTGCTCTCCCGCTCTCGCTAGTACGTCGTCTTGTAGTATCCATGAGGCCAACTGCGGCCGTACGGGTTGATCTTGCCGACTGCGCGGGTCATTCTGCGTCAGCGATACTCCGTGATACCATAACACATGGATGGCTCTCGACCATCAGCGCCGAAATGCCAGAACGCCATGATGGACAGGTCGTGTAGGCCGGCACGAGACGATAGGAATGTACGATGTCTATTCAGACTCAAAACTCACCAAACCCTCCTAACTCAGGTTTGAGCGGCATAGGCCCGTACTTCGGCCAACCATAATTGAACCGCTGCCCTCCTGGTCCCGCACTATCGGCAGTGATCCCGTACACCCCCGTTCCCCTCCCTTCTTGCGCAGCGATGATAGCGGGCGGCAAGCCCCATTCGGGCGGCTGGGGGACTTCCCAGGGTACGTGTGCCCAGTACCCCATCGAGTCCCCGCCTGAACGTATACCCAAATGAGGCCCGTTCAGGTTCCCATTAGGAAAGAAGGACGCGCCGGGATAGGTCGAAAGCAGAGGGTGGATCGCGAATGCCATTTGGGTCGGAGGTATCGACTGCCTAAGCTTCGAGCGCGTGTCTAGTGGACTAGGTGTAGTGGAATTGTAAGATGTCCGTGAGTCTGCTCTCGACAGGGTCTGTCGGTCGAAATGCAGTGACGAGTGACAGCATGACAGCAAAAGCATTGTCCACTTGAGACCCTCTTATACCTTTCTCTTCGCATCGGCAGGACAAAGGAGTGCGCTGTGAAGGCTTCCACGCTCACCGGGACCAGCTCCTTTCACCTCAGCAACCGCTCATCAGATGGATCTAAGCGATTCACAGCTCAAGCATCTCGGTCCGTGCGTGAATACTAACTCGCATTTCTCTATCAAACCAGCATATGAATACTGTGTGTCATCTGCTCAAGCCTATCAATCCACAATAACGCGACGGTACGTCTCGTCATAGCATCTCCGAAATTCACTACTTTTCCTACTGACAGCGGCGACTCCTACCGGATCTGATGTAACGACACTTTTCCTGAGACCATCGATAACCTAATAGTTCCTCTGCTGTCCATACCCGTACCAGCTTCTACCTGCGACTCCTGGACCGCCAGGGAACGTTGGATTACCCATCTGGTCAATTGGCTGAGCCCCGTAAGCAACGCCGGATTGTCCACCATACGTGTAAGGGTGCATGCCCTTGAAGGCAATCAGACGTCAATAGCCGTACGCCGGTATCACAACAATCAGATCAAAGACGACAAATGTGTACTCACGGGTGCAGCTTGTGCTTCGCCCATCGATCCGTGGCCTGGCATTATCATACCGCCATTCATACCCTGACCGTAGCCCATCCCACCCATACCCTGCATACCCATTCCACCCATCCCCATACCGCCCATACCTCCCATGCCTTGCATACCTTGCATCCCGTAATTCTGACCCATCATGCCATTCTGCATCGCGCCAGCCATCCC
>JALPCB010000303.1:0-10034 GCA_026538395.1 Cryptococcus sp. GC_Crypt_3
GGCGGTCCAGATGGCCCAGCGGCACGAGGTGGACCATTCGCGGTGAACCCTGGCGCCGTGACCTTGGCTTTACTGGGAACAGCAAGATCTGGCTTCGTCGGGGATGACAGTCGAGAGCTTGAAGCAGATGCGACAGTGCTGACTGACACTTTCCGTTTCTTCTCGTCATTCACCGCATCTTTGCTTGGCTTCCGTTTCGAATGTGTCGTGTCCGCAGTAGGACCCTTGGGTGGGGACTTTTTGAAAGGGCTGGACTTCGAATTCATGAGTTTTCCGTGTGGGGATGGTGGTCGGTCTGCTTTCGAAGTCTTGCCAAGTGGAGGAGGTCCCATTGCGTGCGATGAGAAGGTTGTGGAGTTATACTGTTGGAAGCGTCAGTGCTGTTTAGAGCGGATTGGACGGCCCAGTAAACTCACGTCGATGAAGAAACCTCGATCTCTCGCGTCCCCTACGATGATCTTCCACCTATCGTCGCTTCGTTCCAACGTTGGGCCGTTTCCAAAAACGAATAGCGAGCTCTTCGCACGCGTCAGAGCAACGTTCATTCGGCGAACGTCTTTCAAGAAACCGATCGAACGCAGATTCGGACCGGATCGGACACATGATAGGATGATGATGTCCTTTTCTTGACCTTGGAAACCGTCAACGGTATTGAATCTGACACAGGTCAGCGTAAGTTCCTAGCTGGTACTAATACCTATACTCACTCCACAAGCTCTAGGATCGAAGGACCGAACGCCTCGGTGAATTTGCGCTTCATCTCCCACAACTGCTCCTTGTACATGGTGATGATACCGACTCGCATGGCGAGATTGATCTTTGATCCAAAATCGGTGTTCAAGCGACGGTATAGGTCGACCGCTGCCAGAGCCTCATCAGGATTCTTGGTCGATGTGCCAGCCTTTACTTCGGTTCCGTCAACGTTGAAGAATCGGTAGGGGCCAAACACATTGCGCTGATGCCACAAAGCTGAGGTCTTGCGAGCCATGTCCGGACCATCTTTCAGCTGCCCGTTGTAGAACACCTTTGACGGCAGCTCCGAGATGAACGGGTGCATTCGGTATTGGATGCTGCCAGAGGAATCAACTGGAGCACATACGTGGTGAACCCACAGAAACTCACCTAAGAAGTTGGATGTGCGATGAGGTGTGCTTGGTCATTCGCACAAACAAACTTTGGTTGTAGTGGAATCTTTCGGCTTCTGTGCTGAATGTCGTAGGCGGCAACTGATTGGGGTCTAATCAATAATATTAGCGATGGCTGCAGCAAGTGATGCCAATGCACTCACCTCCAACCATGATGCAGCGCTTGCAACCGTATTTCAGCGGTATGAGGCAGCTCATCTCAATCGCTTGGGCCGCTTCGTCGATGATGACAGTTTCGAAGATATGCGCCGAAAGTGTGTCCTGTCCCGCACCTGACAATGTGGCGCAGATGATGTCCGCTTCTTTGAGGATATCTTCACGTGCCGCTCGTCGAGCTCCGTCGAGATGTCTGGTAGCATCACGAGCCGCATCTTTGGCCTTTGACGAAGCTTGACCAAGCCTTGTACGACTCGTCACCAATGCGTGATACTCATTCTCCACGACTTTTCGCTTCTCGTCGTGGTTCTGGACCTTACGCAACTCCTCCTGCTTGTCCTTGATCTGCTGTTTGACGGCATCCAATTCACCGCGGATCCTAGCGTACTCGCCGCCGCCATCGGAGCCATTTGAGCTCGCGCTGACTCGGGCTTCCACCAAGCTGTCGAGCGAAACGTCTTTGACTGCGATGTTGACTGATGCGTCGATACCAATACGGACGATGGTAGGGTTGAGTCGGCTACCAGTTGTGCTAGGCACGCCGAGAATTAGTCGCTTGCAGACTTCGTCGATAGCAGCATTACTCGGTGCGCAGACGAGTAATTTGGGCTTGGCGGCAGGTTGTCCATCGACAGGCATGGGCATCCGACGATCCGACATCCATTTGCCCACGAGGCCGCTGATCGTCTTGGTCTTACCAGTACCGGGCGGACTGCGGCTCAGTCAGCTGTGGTCACATGACCAATCACGGTAGCTCTCACCCTTGTATCAATGTGAAGCCTTTGACCTTCTCGTGCATGGCACCAAGAATGGCCTTGGCTTGAGGTTCGTTGACATCGAAGGATTGTATGGCATCGTCTATATCGTTTAGTGCTAGCTTTGGCATCACAGCGCTTCGACCAGCAAGCACATCGGCGAGCAGGCTGGGTTCGTAATATGGAAGACCTCTGAGTGCGCCGAACTCTCGGATGGCCGTACTCAGACTATTCAGATCGCGTCAGTTATGCAGTCCACTATCATGATTGACGTGAACCTACGACAGATGTTTGCGCAATTGCCATTTGGCCCTTCCTCCAAGCTCGCGTTGATCCATTGACGCCAAGATCCTGACCTTGATCGCCACATCTTTAGGCTTCCGTCTGAATGCTTGCACTTTGGCAAACAGGGTCCTAGGGTTTCCGGGCTGCTTGAGAGTGACCACCTCTGTATCGTTGATGAAGAAGTCCGCTGGGCCATTGACGCTCAAATCAATCTCAACGAAATCGTCTTCATACTGACGCGATGAGACTTCCACGGGTATGATTGGACCGTTTGCCGCTCCTTGCTCCTTACCGCATTGTGCCCACAGCTCTTGCAGATACAAAGGCAACATTACTTGCTCGTACTGCCTAGTACTCTCGAAAGTGGTGACGACCGGCCGCATGTTGGCCAGCTCTGCGGCGTATTTGGGCCCATGTGGCGCTAATGGACCAGTATGGTCCGGGTTCCAGGACAGGACATAGCGATATAATGGGTTGAGATCTGGCTTGAGACGCATTTTCGTAGCGTGCGCATTGGCACGGCGGTCGTCATTGCGGCGCATGATATCGGCGACATTGCTGCCTAGTACTTTGACGGAGCGTCTCTCGACTGGCCGCACGGGTTTGGCCGGAGATTTCTGCTTGGCGAGCAGGCCTGTCATTGCACGGTTTTCTTCATCTGACGAATCCGAGGCGCTGGAACCACTGTCCACAGGTTCAACAGGTTTAGGGCGCGAGCCAGTATATGCTCCAAGTCCAGTTCCAAGAGCAGATGCCGCAGGCAACTTTGGAACGATACCACCGATCTCTCGCTTGCGCTCGTGCACTGTCACACGATGTTCTTTCCGCATCTCCTGCATGAACTTGGAGGTGAATTTAGCGCCAGTCATGGGCCTTGGTACTGGTTTTGAGACCAAATTGACATGGAGCTTGTTGGATGGCTGGTGCGGCTTCGCTGAAGTCTGTAATCTGTGTGCTGTGGACATCCTCGAGGACGCCGGTTGTCTAAGTTGATCTTTCGACGATTTCGCACGTTTCTCGAGAGTATCGAGATCAGCAGCCGAAAGGTTATTGAAGAAGTCATCGCCATCGTCGAACTCATCACCATCGTCGCTTCTCACTGGAGCCGAGATCGCCTTGGGTTTCGGCTTGATGGAAGATGGTGGAGTCTGACTGCCAGAGGCTTTCATCATCTCTTCAAACGCATTTCGCACGGCTGGCTTTGCCTTCGTTGCGGGTTTAACGATCTCAGCCGGCGCGGATGACGGCTTAGAAGCATCAGTCGGTTGTCGGGGTACCTCCTTGATGAATTGCACTTCATCTTGATCAACGAGATTGAATGGTACCAGCAGATCAGACAATTCCGAAAGCAAATCATCGGTCAAGCGACTAGTGTAGCTTCGCGAGGCCTTGCGACAGAATTTATCGATTTCTTGCAAGGCTCGCTCAAGGGTCGGATTCTTGGTAACGTCTGGCGATGACTTGGAGATGCGACCGAGGATGGTCTTGATTAATTGATGGGTTTGGAAAAGCGTCTCGACGCTGGCGTTTCATCAGTACACGCAAACATGCTCAGCATAGCATTGACTCACTCTGTAAGCCGCAGCCACAAGATCAGATCCGTCAAAATCATCTCTAATTGCCTTGTCATTTTTCTGCCAACGGATGTCATCCTGACGGGCGACTCCGGCACTGAATCGTCGAATTTTGCGCCGGATTGACCCAGAACCGCACCTTCGAACGCTCGAATGTGATCAGTCATCTGACGACCGAAGATGAGAGCGTCTCGCATCCAGTCGACCATGACTTCGTTTTCGAAATGAGGAGCCCAATCGAGCGTACGTTTGAGAATCAGTGCAAGGGAAGTGGTCATGAGATGCCAAAGCTCATCGATGCGCTTCGCCATGCTCCGGCCATCGGCGAAGGATGTCAGAAAGTCGTCCGATTCCAGTAGAGCCTCAGCTGAGCCAGATCGACGGCAAAGCGTTTCCAGGACATCATGGAAACATCGTACGAGCCATTTCGCCAGGGAGCAAGATTCGGGGGTGATGCTAGCGGTCTGGATGAAAGTTCGGAGGAAGTCTGTCAGACCGTCCATCGCGGTGCTGGGATAGTGTTGCAACAGTGCCCGGAAGCAGTCCGCTCGATCATCCACGTCGTCAAAGGACTGCTGTATGAGGGTGATGATAGGCGTGTGAAGCTCATCATCCGGAGACAAGAGAAGGAGTATCGAGGTCTTTGCCATTGCTGGTTGGCGCCACAGGTTCTGTACGACAGCAGAGTCTGCCTGCATCGCGAGAGATTCGATAGCGCGGGGAAAGGCCTCTCGAGTCCCTTTCAGAGAGGCATTGATTGCGCGAACAGCCGCTACCCATTCTTCTTTGGCGACAGCCTCCTCCAAACCAGTGTGATTCCACGACCCTTGCCGGTCGAGCAGCTCGATGTGTGCGAATGTCGCGATGTTCTCCATCACTATGCTAGCACCTGAGACGTCATTCGGGGGCAGCATGTCATAGGTCATTGACCAGAGATCCTTCTTGAATGTGGCTCTGGGGAGGGCTTTGACGAAAACAGCAGGTAGCTGAACCTGCTTGCGCCTCTTTCGCTTTCTTTCCGCATAAGACAGGTCTGCCATTGCCATGACGCTCTTCGTGATAGATTTCGCATCGGACTGGAAAAAAGCCGTAAGAGTTTCTCGAGCGGTGTTTCGAGCTTCAGACCATATCGGCAAAGGGTGATTTATGATTCTAAACGCAACAGTAGTGACGAAGGAGGAGTGTAGGTCAAGCATGGAGGACAGAGCGGTTTGTAGAGATATGTTTTCCGGGGTCAACACTTGGTGCACCCGCATGATGGACTGCGCGCACGGGTTCAAGCGTAAGCGTTAATTAGCCTTGGCAGCCAGAAGGCAGGACGGCCACTCACGGTGAAGCCAGCATGAGCTCCTGCTGCTCTCAGACTCCCCGAGTACATTGTGTGCTGCATTTCCTGGAAAGCAAAGTTGGTCGCTACCGCCAGCGCTTCGCTAAAGGTTGTTCCTGCGACTTTCTCGGATGCTTGACGTTTGTCAACATCAACCAAGGATACCAGGAGATCACCCAACCAATCAAACGGCCCGTCAACTTCCTTCTTGCGCCCTTTGCCCTTGTCGATACCGATGAAGGATTCCTCATCTGTCAAATCAATCACTGCAGATGTGTCCTTGTACCGGGATTCGAGCAGGGCAATGTATGCCGGATTCTTACGGATTTCTGATATGAGGGTATGAGGGAGATCCGGTGAAGGATCGAATGACCAGATGTGTCGAGTAGGGACGGTGTGTAGCAATATCGCAAAGCAGCCAAGAACCGCTTCGAAATCTTTTGCAGGATCAGCGACCGTAGGACACAGAAAGTGGATCTATGTTAGACTCACAAGGGACATTGCTTCCCAGAAGGCCACCAATTACGGCCATAACTCCTTGGCCGACTCGAGATGTCGATCCCTCTTCATGAAGGCCGCCCAATAGTCCCTTTTCCACCGTCTCGATATCGAGGACCCGCTCTCTGAGCAAAGCTTCCATTGTACGCCACTTTTCCAAGCTGTCCGTGATGGCATCTCCACGATAGATCCCATGTACCTCGTGGCCTATGCCGAGTGCGCACCAATCTGAGAAGGAGACAGGTCTCCTGGATGCCAGGGGTAGTTGCGAGAGAACCCATTGTCGTCTTGCCGCATCAGGCGAAATCAGTAGTCGCACCAAACTAGCAGTGAGGCCTAGCGATGTTATCGATGATGTAGGGGGAGACGTGATCGCTTCATCGAGCATATCGGAAATGCCGGAATCCTGGAGCAACGACGGTTCCCCGAAGAAGAGCTGTATGAGCGGCCGATCGAGGGCGTACAACGCAGGACGACTGGACGAGGTAGATCCGTAGCTTGGTTGCGAAACCTTTTCTGCCTCTGCGAGGACAAGACCAGTTTGCCATCGGTCAACAGCAGCGAAGAAGTTCGTGCGGACATTTGCGGGCCAATTCGACAGGTATCTATGTGGTATGAATGCAAGGCGGTATGTCGTCAGCAACAAAACCTGAAGAAAGTGGGTCAGCTGTCACTCACCTCGAACCTAGCCGCCTACGGGCTGCTCCGAACGCTCTAGCACACTCTTCACATCCTAGTAGTACGACCTCAAGCTTGTCCACCCAGGCCTTGGAGGTGCCTTGCCGCTGAAAGGCGAAAAGAAAGATGAGATAGGTGGCTGACTCTCGATGCAGAGCTGACGCGGCTTTGCCGCAGTACCAATGGGTATCTGAAGTGACAGCGGAAGAACTTGGCGTGGAAGAGGAAGACGACGTTTGTGGAGGTGATGCGACGAGGTATTTGTACACTGGCAATAAATCACCATCGGTCGGTTTATCTTGGACCTGTGATCTAGCTTTGAGGACAGCCTCCACCTCTTTGGCGAGGGCTGCGTGAGTGGTCATATCGCCTCGTCATACGTGATAGGAAGGCCAAAGTGTCTCAAGGCGAGCAGCCGACTGCGCCGCTATGTTTCTGCGCCGTATCGGGAGAGTCTGTTGGGGCTTTAGAGAGCTGTACGGTATGTAACGATGATGATACGTGACAAGAATCGAGGACAGACCGAGTGATTCACCCAAAATCAATGTTTGCGAATTTGCTTCCGTCGGATGTGAGGGTCGTCATGCATACAAAAGTAGCCTACAAACCGATAATCGTTCTTCTCCTCGCTTCCATGCAACCATTCTCATAGTCTAGCGAGATAGTGTTGAGGTCAGCTGCTGATACGGAGGTACGCTGCTGGTCCAGCGAGTCGCTCGGACCGATATATGAAGACGCTTTGCCATGACCTTTGAAAGCAACGATAACTTGAAGGCATACTGGGATTTACTTTCCTCAGCTTTGACGGCACTCATTGGGAGCACACTAACGCAAGCTACGGACGTCTCTCTCCCTGAATGGTATCTGTGATGAGTATGTCTCCATTATTCAATGGCTGACTTTACGGTAAACAGGGGACTGACAACATGGACCAGTGGCGGACTTTGGCCTGCGATTCATTCACTTCTGACAGATTCAATCGCGATAGACCGGGCCACCCATCTAGTCCAGACACGATCGTAATTCACGCGCTCTACTTGAAAGCGCGCAAACAGGCCTGCCCATCCTTAGTACGAGTATATAAGACGTCGAATGCAGCGCTTTCTCGATCCCATTCTCCATTCTTCGCTTCATTCGCTCTTCGTCACTTGATTTTCTTTCTGCCAGATCTTTTGCTTAGACTTCACTTTGCTCACCTTCGTTGTTTTACACTTCTAGCCAGGTGCTCTGCATTTACTTTACTTTCTCTTGGACAGAGCACTACCAGTCTTTACTCGTTACTCTTTCATTCTTTTCAACTCTCTCGCTTTTTCGTCAAGACACTCCATCTAGCCAAAACAAGATGTTCACCGCCACCATCCTCTTCTCCGTTCTTACCGCTATGGCCCAGGCCGCCCCGCTCCCCATGCCTGCAGCCAAGGTGAGCTGACGGCTCCACATCTTTGGCTCGTACTCAGCTCACGATAACATTCAGATGTCGGACAAGCTCGCCTCGCGCTTCTACAGTGCCGAGCCAATCCTGTATCACGAGACTCCCTGCTGGACTAAAAGCTACCAAGGTGTCCTTCAGGACGATGCTTGCGTTCTGGTACGTACCCCTAGCCTCCGTGCCATCCAACACGTATTTGTCCGGGTATTGACGGCGGTTATCGTAGGCGGCTGTGGATGTCGACTCTAACAGTTACGGCTATGCTCATCAGCCTAGCCTCCTTCCCGGCGACGCTTGCACTCTGAACGGCCGCCAGGGTGTCTGGCAAGACGCAACATGTCTCCTTGTACGTATCTGAGTGGCTGGTGGCGATTAGTAGCTGATAATAGTTGTACGTAGGCCAACGTAGACATCAGTGCCAAGCGGGATCTCCTCGCTCCCAACGTATTCAACCTTCCCGACGGTACCTGCTACAAGAACAACCGTCGGGGTATCTGGCGGGACGGCCTCTGCGACCTAGTAAGCCCCTTTTAGCTCACATGAGGCCGGCAGGAACACCAATGCTGATGCGGCCCTCAGCTTGACGTCAACCTCGACGTGGACGCCCTCGATAGCGGTTACCCCGCTGGCACACTTGTGCCAGGCAGTAACGGCATTCTCCCCATCGATGGGAACCCTTGCTTGCTGAGTGGTCGTCAAGGCTTCTGGCAGAACGAGCTCTGCGTCTTGGTGAGCTGTCCTACTTCACACGCCTGACATCTTGCTGACGATCTGATGATATACAGGCCGACCTGGACATCAGCAAGCGTTACATCCCCGGTAGCTCCGACGGTCTTGTCGGTGGCGTGGTAGTGAGCTATTCCTTCCAGCCACAATAGAAGTCCGCTGATTATACCTCAGGACACCCTCACGGGCGGCAGGAACACCCATTATTATCCTAACGGCACTCCAATTTACGATGCCGACGGTCTCTCAGCCGATGCTGAAGCCCTTGTGAATCTCGGATCCGACCGTCGTCTATACGCTCGCAACGGTCTCTTGCACAAAGCCCCCACAGGCGACGTCCTTGACAGCGCATCCAAGTCAGTCAACCAACTGCTCGAGCACGTAGCCGAGAAACGGGAATTACTCGGTCTTTCTTCCTTGCCGTTGAACGACGCCGGTCACGGGTACAAGAGCAATGATCTCGTCAGTGAGGTCGAAGCGACGATCGATATCGATGCGGACGCGACGGACGAGCCGTACTACGGTCCCGGCGGACTCAAGATCGTCCCGTTAGCCAAGAAAGGTCTGATCGGCAGTTCTTCTTCCAACGGCGGTCTTCCAGTGCTCGGCGGTCTTCCAGTGCTCGGCGGTCTTTCCAGCTCGCAGGGTAACGCGCTTCCGCTGGATGTACCAGCGGATAGCGGCGTCGTGGCTGACCTCACTGCCACTCTCGGCGTCAACGCCGATAACCTCTCACCTGACTATATCGGTGGGGTTTCCTCCGGTGGTAAACTACTCGGCGATATCGTGCCCTCCCACGGTGCAGGTCTGCCCCAACGCGATTTGGCGGGCTTGGGCGGGCTCATGTCGGGTTCGGCGAGCAAGGGTCTCCTCGGCTCTACCTCGGGTACCACAAATGGTTTACCAGTAGTTGGCGATATGCTCAAGTCCAGCTCCGGCTCTGGCTCGCACAAGCAAGGTGGTCTCGCAGGTATACTGTAAGCTGCGTCTCACTGCAAGTCAGAGCTTTCCTGCCTCCTGGCGATCGCGGCTGTTGGAGATACCTGATCCGTAGATGATTGTAGGTGACGATGCTATACCTTGACAAGGGATTCTGTTCTTCGTGGCTCGTGCTGCAAAGCTGAGCTATGTGAAGTATGCAATGATCATGGCTTCTGTGCACGTACAGAACGGCGCTGAGAGGCGATTATCATCGCATTACAAACGATATTGTTGCTCTACGGTACCATGGTGGAATTGGATGATAATCCGATTCTGACTCGCCGAAAAGCATGAGAGGAAAAGCCAGATTCGCCCTTCCACGCCGCATTGAAAGAAGCTGGTCTGGGCACTGGACGATCGCCATCAGACGAAGAAACTGCGGGCGACAGTGAAACAGACAAACTTTATAAGTTTCTAAAGAACAGGTAGAACATCTACGGCCATAGAGCTCAGAAAACGCCGCATCCCGTCTGATCTGCG
>JALPCB010000031.1:0-130511 GCA_026538395.1 Cryptococcus sp. GC_Crypt_3
TCGTCTTCCTCAGCTGAATCTTCGTCCAGGCCAGGTCGAAAGCGTTTCTTCGGTGGTTCCCGTCCTCGCTTCACGCTGTTCGCTGAAGTCTCTGCTGCTGAGGTAGATGGATTGCTGGTCGACCCTTCTGACGGAGAGGTAGAGCGCGGAGGAGATCGTTTACCAAGACCCTGGCCCACTTTCCACCCCATCTTCATCATCATCTCCATAGCCTTGTTCCCGCCTGTGCTCCCAGAGCCCCCACCGCTTCCGGCCGGACCTTCCCCCGTCATTCCAGCAGCGCCCGAAGTCGAGTTCAAAGTTGACGTTGAGGCTATCGCGGACGCCGAAGCTCTATCGAACAGACTCGTACTCAGCCCCTCCTGCCGCCTCTCCTTCTCCAGTACTTTCAGTGGGATCTGATTCCTCGCCTGTCCAGCTCGCATAGACTTCAAAGCTTGACTGCTCCGTTTAGCGCTGTACGACTTTGCGGTCGAAGTAGCGGCCTCGACGAGGAACTTGTCCGACATGAAATCGTCTTCGGAGTCCGACATCTTGCTTGGAGGCCACTGTTACAGCTACGGATCGACCAGTGTAATGTGGAAGGGAAGAAGAGAAAGCAAGTAGATACAGTAGATTGAGACGAGGTTATAGTCAAAACAACTCTGGTGCCCCGCGAATTCGATCGATTTTGTCAGTAGCCTATTGAACACTGCTTTGGCGTCCTCGAAAGCTTACAAACCGCATGTAAAGCTTTCGAGTACTTCATCCCACGGCGGCAAACGCATGCCTTCAGCTCAGCGCTCCCCTTTGCCTCCCAATGGCGGGCTGATGAAGCGCGGATGCTACGTAAATGGACGCGACGGACCTAAAACCAAAAAGTATGTCGCTAGGCTGACTCGAACAGCCGTCTCCACAGATACTGTGTTCACCACAATGTAACGTACTGACCACCTATACGATAGCGACAGCTAAACCAAGATGGCTTGGTTCCAACTTTTGCGCAGGGGACAGGATCGTATGTATAGTCCAATGACAAATGGCCGTCGACAGCTTACGTATTGTCAGCATCGTCATCATGCGCATAGCATAGAGTTCCATTGAGTTGCGCATCCACGCCACCCGTTTTACTCCTTCATTCTCCTCAATCCTTTACTTCTTTTATACCAGCATCCCCAATATAAACCTCGAATCAACATGTCCGCGCCACCTCAATACTCTGATAACCCAGAGAGCGGGCGTGCTTCAGCCGACAACAAGGTCAAAGGGTACGGCGCCACCCCCGATGCCGCTGCTGCTGGCGGGGTGACCGAGCCATTACTCGCCGCTCAAGCCGGGTCGAGCCGAAATCCCGCTGCATGGATGGACGACGATGCGTCCGAGGACTTCAAAGTCGGCGTGAACGTCATCGACTGCGACGCGGAAATCCGACTCGCGTTCATCCGCAAAGTCTACTCGATCCTCTTCGTCCAGTTGCTCGTAACTGCGTTAGTTGCCCTGGCTCTCTCGACGAAACCGGCCGTCGAGTTCACCCAGGATAACCCCTGGATCACATGGATCCCTATCGTCGGCAGCATCGTGTCTCTCTTCTTCGTCTACTGGAAGAGACACCACCACCCCGCCAACTTGATCTTGCTTGGAATATTCACTATCTTCGAGGCGATGATGGTCGGCTTGATCACCAGCTACGTCGAGGGCAAGATCGTAAGTCATCGCTTAGTACTGCGAAATCACGCTCATGTAGCCGCGTCTGATCAGGTCCTGCAAGCGCTCTTCATCACTCTTGGCGTGTTCACCGGTCTTACGCTGTTCACCTTCCAGACCAAGGTATGCTCCCCTTCTCCACTTGACTTGACTGAACGGTTATGCTGACGCATCATCGTTGCTTCAGTTCGACTTCTCCTCTTTCGCCCCCTTCCTCTTTGCAGGCATCTGGGGTGTGATTACCGCGTCAATCGTCCAGATCTTCCTCCCGTTCAGCGCCAACCTCGATCTCGGCATTGCGTGCTTCTCCGTCCTCCTTTTCTCCGGATTTGTGCTCTACGACACTCAGCAGATCATGAAGCGGCTCAGCGTCGACGAGGCGATTCTCGCATCGCTCCAGCTTTATTTGGATTTCCTCAATTTATTCCTCAGCATCCTGCGTGTGGTGAGTGTCCTGTCGGCAGGAGGGTGACGTGTTGCTGATTTGATGGTTCTTCATAGCTCAACAACCAGAACAACCGTTAACCGCATTTTTGCGTTGAAAGTGGCAAACCCACTCGGTCAATTCACTCCAACACTCTCGTCACACTCTTTTGACTGTGTCCCAGCCTGACTGTGTATCTCTGAAATCGATCATGTCCCCTTCTCGTCTAATGATCATGCAATGTTGTTGAACCAGTGGTTGTCTTGTCGCTTTCGGTCTTTACATGCTTTCGGCTGTGATATATCTCCCAACTCGAGCGTTTTCTGACGATCGTATCGCTGCACACGCTGCACTGATGTCTCACTGCTGATCCTTTCTCTGGATATCAGACAATTATGATCCAGACTGACATATGAGACAGTCTCGCTCTTTTTTTGTTATCTATGGTACCACCCGCCTTCCCCGACATGGCATTTTCATCTCTGCGAACGCGTTGCGATCCCGACCAGCCCTCCGACCGCGTTCTTGTTGTCGATGGAAGCGGACATCATGCTCAATGTCTTTGACTACGGACAACGTACGAGCTCTTACTATTTCGACGAGCTACTCTGTTGCGTTCCGAGGAAAGATGTATATAAGACTGACGAAGCACTAGTCTTTGGGGAAATCATCAACTCATCCAGTCTGCTCATTCTCACTTGCCTTCAATAGCTCCATACATCAACTCAACAGACTTGCAATTCGTCCTCGCTTTGTCCAACCATCAACCTTCAACCAATCAACTCAAATCGCACTTAGTTTTTACACTACCAACTACAAACACATCACGATGCACCACCAAACCCAGTTGCTTCTTTCCGCCCTCCTCCTCCTCCAGTCCACGCCTTCAGGTGCTTCCCCCTTGCCCGTCTCGCACTCTGCGCCCGCTTCGCCACGCATAGGCTCCGGAGTGGCAGACAACCACGTGCTGCCCATCACGCCTCGGTCGGCTCTCCTCTCTCATCCCATCTTCGCTGCGCGAGACGCCGACGACGAGATCCCGATCTTCGATTCCTCGGCCGCTCAGCTCGTCCGCCAAGAGCTCGAGGGCGTCAAGAACAAGTATGCCAAAGCCGTGCAGTACCTCAACGGCGTCCAGCTCGCTGAAGCCGACATCACCTTCAACCCCAATACTCCCCTGGAGCACAAGAACGGGTCCAACCTCGCGGCGCACACGGGCGCGCACAAGAGCATGAGCCACAGTATCAGCCACTTTGCGCCGTCGCCCTCGGCATTCGAGACTGGCGCCACGGTCATGGCTCCTTCCGCCATCAGCAAGACGGCGTCCCTCCACTCGATCGCCGCATCCGCCACGCCGCTGTCACTGCACCACAGCGCTTCGTCCTCGTCATACACCCCGTCAGCCACTTGGTCCCCGCTCTCCTCAGTGCATCTGGGCGTAGCATCATCCTCCCACCTCGCCACGTCATTGTTCTCTACATCTTCCCACGCCAGCAGCACCGCTCGCTCCATCCCTACTCCTCTGCTTGCAGAGGCCAACCCGCTCAACGGGCATGTCGCAGTACCAGTCGCGGGCGAAGAGGTCAATGTCCCAGTACTACAATCGCGCTCTACGTCCGCCTCGACTTCATCCATCGCTCTGACAGATTACATGTCCGGCTCTCTCGACGTGCTCTACTACGGCTCGCTCAGTATCGGCTCTCCCGCTCAGACCCTTTCCGTTGACTTTGACACTGGCAGTGCCGATCTCTGGCTGCCTGTCGGCTGCTCAAACTGCAACGGCCAGCAATTCATCGCCAGCAAGTCGAGCTCGTACCACCAGACCGGCGACTCCTTCAGCGTGGAATACGGCTCTGGTTCCGTCAGCGGTAATCTAGCTACCGAGAATGTCATGCTGGCCAACACGGCTGTTGCGGGACAATACTTTGGCGCTGTTAACTCTGAGTCAAGCGACTTCCAAGGCAACCCCAACTCGGGTGTAATCGGCATGGCCTTTTCGTCGATCGCATCGTCAGGTAAAGCAACGTACTTCGAAAACCTCATTGCCAACAAAGCCGTCTCTTCTCCTCTCTTCGGCTTCCACCTCACCCGAAAACAAACCACTGGCTCTCAGCTCTGTATCGGTTGTTACGACTCGTCGAAATTCACCGGCGGCATCAGCTGGATTCCCGTTGTCAGCCAAACTTATTGGTCGGTCTCAATGACCGGCTTCTCCGCCAATGGCAACAAGCAAAACGCTCTCAGTCAATCCATCATCGCTGTAAGTTCTTGCGTCTCAACCTGCAATGTATGACTCGCCGACTGACGTATCACATCTAGGCTATGGACACCGGAACAACCCTCATCTACGTGCCCACTGCCGTTGCCAAGTCCTTCTACGCCCAGATTCCTGGTGCTTCCAGCGCCGACCAGTTCGGAGCAGGCTTCTACCAGTTCCCCTGCAAGCCCCAGTCAGGCTCGGCATACTCTTTGTCTATCAACCTGAACGGTAAACCATTCGCTATCAGCTTCACCGACTTCAACCTCGGCAAGACCGCTAGCGGATCTTCCATGTGTGTCGGAGGTGTCTTGGCCGTCGGTGATGGCTTCCCAGACAACCTCGCTATTGTCGGCGACGAGTTCTTCAAGTCTTGTAAGTCTGCTTTGTCATACCTCGAAAAGTTACCAGCTGATCAGTTTGTGTCACAGGGTACTCTGTCTATGATTACTCCAACAACGTCCGAGTTGGTCTCGCGGCCAGCATCAACAACCACTAGAATGTCAGACATTGTACACTTGCATAGAAAACATAGATGAGAACAATCACTAGAAAAATGGACCGGCAGACTTTACATAGAACATATAGACGAGAGGTGCATCATGAACATAGATGAATATCTCGATTGCAACATTAACATTGCGGAATAGAGCCACTTTCACTGTATCATCAGCGTGCAGGAACCGTTCAACGTATAAATTCGTTCCTGCTACGCTTCGGAACGCGCTAGTAAGCGTTCTGCCCGAACGTTCAGGTCTCATGTTGATCCTGCAAACATGAGCGAGCGAGGTATCGAATGAGCAGTGGATGATATTTAAGCTCTTGCTAGTCTTATTGACGGAGTAACGGACTAGCAAAGTATCCAGTGACCAAACGGCATAAAGGTGTGGTGCTCCGATTGCAATGTTTCACCTCGAGCGCATTTGGCGTTCAGTGTAGCGCGACTGGACTTGAAATGCATGTACCGCCACCCCCGCCCGATTCACCCGCTGCTCCGAGACGCCCCTTGTCGCTTGTCGGCATTGCTCAGCGTCGATTGTCTACCTACTGCCGCCCAGCTATCTCTGCGCCAAGGACCAAAAGATGCAGGGTCACAGACCTCATCATACGGGTGGAACCAGGTAAAGGTGAAAGCTTCTTTGGTGACGCGTACTCGTATGCACTGTGGTGCAAGCAAGAATTTAAGGAAAAACTCGGCCACACCGGTCACCCAAGAAAATTCGGGGGGCAGGGGCAGAGGCTTTGGTGTGAAATTCCCTGAATTCCATGGGTTCTCTGCATAGCATAATAGGATGAATGATGACAGCGGGGACGCGTCTCTCCTTTGATGCGTGGATTTCTATTCCAAAATTGGTTCATTTTTCCTTTAATGTGTTCCGCCACACTGACACACGAGCGTGCTTTGGTGCTCTGGTGCTTTGGCGCATTGTACAGTACACCGCCATTACCACTGCAGTACTATCTCACTCACCGCTCACTGGCATTGCTTTTGTCCCACCAGACGAGACATTCCTTGTACTCTTGTACTCTTCAACTCTTTCATCCACCCGACCTTGGTCATCTTCCTCCTGCTCATAGTCTCCCCCTTCCCACCTCACATAGTCATTCTGATTCCTCGCCGCTGCATCTGGTCAGAGGTGAGGCTCGAATACAACACGCAGCAACCGAGCAACGCGCACCGCAAATAGCTCCGCGCGCTCCTCAACACGACATCCTATCACGTCCGACTTCTTTCACGCGCTCACGACTACAGACGTTCTTTCAGTCCATTCTTTACGCGGGGCGTGGCCCTCGCTACCTTTGTTTCTACTAGCCCATTCTACCACTCTTTTGTTATAGCACCTTAGAATACAATCGCCCAATATGCGTGGCTGGACATCGTCAGCATCAGCTTCATCAGTGTCGATGCCATCAGGCCGATCAATGTCTTCCCTCCCTTTCATCTTCACCCTCCTTGTGACCAGTCTCTCAGTATGGAGTCATCCATATAACGAGACATTAGACGCTTGGAACATCAACAAAAACCAAGGTAGGTGACTATCCTGTCAGACTTCGCTAACGACGCAGATTCGACTGATCCACTCGATTACACTACTATTCGATCCAACACAACTTACACCTCATCTCCGACCAATTGGAGGGTGAGTCAAACTTGTCTCATGCACGCGCTAATAATCAGTCTCTCCCATGTTATACCTTGCTGTTAGACAAATGGATCGATGGCGAACCTGGAAACAACGACTACTTCGGTCTCATGTACGAGTATGATTATCGGGAGACGCAGTTGCGTGCGGGAGGTGATGCTATCGGACTGCTGGATGACAGAGGTCTGGACTACCTTCAGGCGATGGGGTACAGGTCCATATATCTGGCAGGAACCAATTTCGTCAACATGCCATGGCAATCGGATGGTGAGTCGTTAACTGCAGGAATCGAAGCTGAAGCTGTCAGGTTATTCTGCGCTCGATTTCACTATGCTGGATCCACACTACGGGACTATGGAACAATGGGTAACCACCATTGATGCCATCCACGCCAGAGGCATGTATATCATCCTCGATTTCACGGTCGGAACCATGGGAGATTTAATCGGCTTTGAAAAGTGGGTTTTATATCGTTTGAGCTTTGGTTGACGTCTCAGCTATCTGAACACTTCTACGCCATTCTCCCTCGACGAGCATGATGCAGAGTGGAAGCTGCCCAGTTACGCTCCGTGGGGCTTCCAGCAGTATCCCGACTTTAATTTCACCAACACATACAACGAAACGTGCGAGTACCCAACGTTTTACCTTGACGACGGAAGCGTCTATGATCCCGGAAAAACAGGATGTTATGCGAGTTCGTTCGACCAATACGGTGATATCGAGGCCTTCGGCGTCTTCCCCGACTGGGAACGTCAGTTGGCTAAATTCGCTTCCGTCCAAGATCGTCTACGAGAGTGGAATCCGGACACGCAGGCGAAACTGCAGCGCTTTGCCTGTTTGACTATCCAAGCCTTTGACGTTGACGGTCTCCGTATCGACAAGGCCACGCAGATGACTGTCGATTCAGCCGCCGACTGGGCAAATGCGACACGAGAATGCGCGCGTCTATACAACAAAGACAACTTCTTCATTCCCGGAGAGATCACTGGTGGTGACACCTTTGGTTCATTGTACATTGGCCGAGGCCGTACTCCTACCCTCTCTAGCCCTAACGGTGTTGAAGCCGCTTACAACCTCACTCAAGATGAGAGCGATTATTTTCTCCGCGACGAAGGACACACCGGTCTTGACTCAGCCGCATTCCATTACTCAATCTACCGTTCTCTTTGTCGTTTCCTTGGTATGGACGGTAACCTGCAAGTCGCCTATGATGTCGATGTCAACTTCATCACCGCGTGGAACGAAATGGTTGCCAACGAGGAGCTCCTCAACTCGCAGACCAATGAGTTCGACCCGAGACATTTGTATGGCATCACCAATCAGGACGTATTCCGTTGGCCCGGTCTCGCGAATGGTACCGAACGCCAACAGCTGGGTACTTTCATCTCGACCCTTCTGATGCCTGGTATCCCACTTGGCTGGTATGGCGAGGAACAGGCCTTTTATCTATTGGACAATACCGCCAGCAACTACTTGTATGGTCGACAAGCGATGGTCTCAAGCCAGGCCTGGAAGCGGCATGGGTGTTACCGACTCGGCTCGAGTCAGTACTACAACATGGCTTATGACAAGGTTCTTACCGGTTGCGATGACCCGTGGAACGCGCTCGATCACTTTGACCCTACGGCCGAACCCTTCCGCGGCATTCGAAACATGATGTACATGCGTACTCAGTACCCATCTCTCCAGGACGGTTTCAGCTTGGTCACTCGCGGCAACTGGACGCACTTCATTCAACTCCCGGGTTCGAATATCACTGAAACCGAATTGGGCATGTGGTCAGTCGCCCGCGCGCCAATCACGTCACAGCAGGGTACCGGATCGTTCTCGAGCAATGCGACTGAAGCTCTCCTACAAACGGTGTGGCTCATCTACACCAACGAGAACGCTACGCAGTCATACGCGTACGACTGCAGCGATACGTTGCACTGGATCTCGTCTCCTTTCCTGGCCGGAGTGACGGTTCGAAATCTGCTGTATCCATATGAAAATTACACTTTGTCTGAATCGGGGGAGTCGTACTATGCGAATAACAAGTCCCCTTACCGCGGCTGTCTCCCCAACATAACCCTGGACCCATTCGCTTTCAAAGCATTCGTTCCGCTCTCAGAGTGGACGCAACAGCTCCCATCAATGACCAAATTCACTCCTGGTCATGACTACCGCTACACTTCGACTGGCGGCACTACCGACATCGACATCACCATCGAATATGACACTCTCATGGATTGCGATTCCTTGCGCAACGCGATGAGCTTGAACTATTCAATTATCGGAACTACCGCTTCACCTAGCCTTTCCAAAGGCGACTGTGCGAATGTCTACGATGCCGACACCCCTTCCATTGTCAGTGTCGCTCCCAGTGCCTGGCGATGGACCGGTCAGATTCAGAACGCCGCGGACGGTATTTACGAGATCAAGATTACTTCAGTGGACTCGCAGACCTCCGGCATTGCTACCGATACTACAGACCATCTTCTCTTGCGTGTCGGTCAGACCGACAACCCCATGGTATTCCCAGATGATGCTGACTACAGTGATACTGTATTCAGCGTGTCCGACGGCGTGTACACCTTGAATCACTCAGCTCCAGGTGCCGATTCCTTCCGTTACTCCGGCAATTTCGGTCAAGCATGGTCAGGCTGGCAGAACTATGAAACCACCAGCACTTTGAACGCTACTCTTTTCGCGGACAACTGGTGGGACGGCGAGCATGTCATGGTGCAGTATTACAGCGCTATTGCTGGATCGCCCAATCACGTTGTTCACGCCGATGCCGACTGGAGCAAGGGTCATCGTCGTTGGCCTCAATTGCTTGCTCGTGGTGCTTTCAACACCTGGGGTTACGACCTCGGCGCCTCTGCGAGCTTTTCGCTTGAATCGGCTTCGACCTGGCAGATGCCGCTGATGGCTGCCTGGCCGTCTTATATTCAGCTCAACGTATGGTCCTACGATGACTATTTCTACGGTGATGCCGACGGCGATGGCGTCCTTGACCGCTTGCCGCCGAATTCGCAGACTCCAAACTACCTCAACATGTCGGTCCCACCAGCACCTTATCTTGCTTGGAACATCATCGTCAACGACCAGACAGGAGAATGGAGTGTTGAACCGATCGGTCATGAGACCGTTACGACTATTGCCTTTGCTTTGCTCATGATCATTCCCCTCCTCACTGCATTCGGCTCCGCGGCAATCTTCCGATACTCTTTCTACTCTATCAAAGTCAACAAATGGGGTATGAAGCCTAGTAAAGCTACCAAAGAGACGTCGTACTTCCCCATTGGCGGCGAGAAGAAGGAACTGTCAGAGAAGGGTGCAATGGTCGTCACCGAGAAGCACAGTAAAACCCCCGAGAAGATCATCGGCTGGCCCGAGGACCAAAACAAGCGTCGAAAGGTCCTCATTGCGACTCTTGAATACGAGATTATCGACTGGAAGTTGAAAGTCAAGATTGGTGGTCTCGGTGTCATGTCAACTCTCATGGGCAAGGCAATGAGTGATGTCGATTTGATCTGGGTTGTACCCAAAGTCCAGGACCTCGAGTATCCTCAAGGAGACTATGCCGAGCCGATTGAGGTCATCATCTTTGGCGAACCGTATCTCATCGAGGTTGAAACTCATCAGCTCGACAACATCACCTATGTCATCCTTGACAGTCCTGTCTTCCGCGCGCAGACCAAATCCGACCCGTATCCGCAGCGAATGGACGATCTCAGTTCCGCGATCTTCTACTCCACTTGGAACCAAGCCATTGCCG
The DNA here is from genome assembly GCA_026538395.1 of Cryptococcus sp. GC_Crypt_3. Lineage (NCBI taxonomy): Eukaryota > Fungi > Basidiomycota > Tremellomycetes > Tremellales > Cryptococcaceae > Cryptococcus > Cryptococcus sp. GC_Crypt_3. The sequence continues at coordinate 10,269 of JALPCB010000031.1, forward strand.
AGACAATCCGTCGTTACCCTATCATCGATATCTACCACATCAACGACTACCATGGTGCGCTTGCTCCGCTTTACCTGCTACCGAAAGTCGTCCCGACCTGTCTCTCCCTGCATAACGCCGAATTCCAGGGTCTCTGGCCTCTGCGTACCAAAGATGAGATGAAGGAAGTCTGTGCGGCCTTTAACATCCCCAAAGAGGTCTGCAGCAAGTACGTGCAGTTTGGTAACACATTCAACTTGCTGCATGCTGCGGCGAGCTTCATTTCTCATCATCAGAAATCTGTTGGTGTCGCTGGTGTATCCGATAAATACGGCAAGCGATCTTGGGCCCGTTATCCCGCTCTTTGGACTTTGCGTAACATTGACTCTCTCCCCAACCCCGATCCAACGGATATTGCTGCATTGGACGAACAGCCGTTGGCAGTCAAGAATATCGAGATCGACCAAGACGCTGAGGCCAAACGACCTGAGCAGAAGCGTCAAGCGCAAGAGTGGGCCGGTCTCAAGCAGGACCCGAACGCAGACCTCTTTGTGTTTGTCGGTCGTTGGTCCAAGCAGAAGGGCGTTGACCTTATTGCGGACGTCATGCCATCATTGTTGGATAAGAAGCCGAAAATCCAGCTCATCTGTGTCGGCCCTGTTATCGATCTTTACGGTCGATTCGCCGCTGAGAAGCTCGCTCGACTCATGGAAATGTACCCGGACCGTGTGCACTCCAAGCCTGAATTCACCTCTCTTCCGCCATACCTGTTCAGCGGTGCGGATTTCGCTCTCATTCCTTCTCGAGACGAGCCGTTCGGTTTGGTCGCGGTAGAATTCGGTAGAAAGGGTGCTTTAGGTGTCGGTGCTCGTCTCGGTGGTCTTGGTCTTATGCCTGGATGGGTGAGTTCATTTCGTAGCAAACAATGCTGACTCTTCTCAGTGGTTCCCTGTTGAATCCAGCGCCACTGCGCACATGCTTTCACAACTCACCAAGACCATCAAGCTCGCGCTCAAGTCTACCGAGGAGGAACGAGCTATTCTGCGTGCTCGATCCGCTGTACAGCGTTTCCCGGTCGTCGAGTGGCGTCAACGTCTTGAAGATTTCCAGCGACGAAGTATCGCTGTTAGTCGGGCAACTGCTGGCGAGAACGCGTGGGGCTACGATCAGATCGATGTCAGTCGAGGCGGATTCTACGCTCAAGAAGAGACCGGAAGCACCACTTCCTTGGCTCAAGGCCAATGGGGTCGTTCAGCCACCCCAGACTCGACCGCGCCAAACTCTCCTATGCTCGACAATCGCTTGTCTGGTAGCCCGCTCAACAGCCCTAGCAACGACAAGGGTTACTTTGACCACAATGCGCCTATGGCTACCAACAACGGTCTGCTCAGCACAGGGTCGAGCTACCACAAGCGCTTCGACAAAAACGCCAACAGGACTTCGGCCGAGTCATTCTATGACGAAGATCCAAACGCATCACCGCTGTACTACGAGGAGAAGAGACAGTCCCGTGGCAAGCCCAAATTCTTTGGTTACGACGAGGATGATGTGCCTTCCTCTCAGGGAAGTTCGGATCATGGCGATACCACCGTGGTCGGCTCTGCAACGTCTCGTGAACCGGGAGCTGGGCATTCTTACGACAGCTTCTTGGCAGCCGCCAACAAGCAATTCGCTAAGACTAACGGTGGCAAAAACCAGCCCGATCCATACTTTGACAACCGTCAAAGCGTGGACGCAGGCGGCGCACCATCGCGGCCTTTCACCACGCATTCGCGAGTTTCGTCATTCGACTCGATCTCTTCGATCGTGGACGAGAAGAACGCATCGCCTCTCAACAAAGCCATGGAAACCTTCACTGACTCTGACGGTGAAGTGGCTCAGACTTTCGTGCAAAAGCTTCGAGACCTGTCCGCAGACAATTCCAAGGGCGATCTTTGTATTGAGAAGTTCTTGATCAAAAGCGAGAAGGCCTTCTTTACAGAGATTAAAAAGGAGAAGATTTCTGGTTAGTTTGCTCTTTCGCGCGCTACTGACTCACGCTGACCATTTCTCAGCCATGAGTATCCGCTCGTCTCGCGATTCGTTCATACAGTCCCGCGCACCCAGCATCGTTGAAGGCTTCCGTCCAGAGTGTGAGTACTATTCGATTGTCAAACGGCTATCACACTTGACGACTTACGCCAGATTCTCGCGAATCGTCTATAGCACCCTACTCGATGTCAGGCCATGGTCACGACGACTCTAGCCACTATGGTGGCGGCGAGATATATGACGAGCCCGGGCCCCCTGAGACACATATGACCAGACTACAGATCTTCATGGGACGATCGCTTGGGGACTGGCCACTTTACACGATCATCATCTCAATCGGTCAATTGTTATCGGCTGTGAGTAATCCGGCTGTTCACCTACATCTGGACAATGCTGAGCCATCCTACGCAGACCTCCTTCCAACTGAGTTTGCTCGGTGGTTCCAACACGCAGACTCAAACGGATCTATACATCATCTGTTCGATCTTCGCTGTGGCTACTGTTGCCTGGTACACCCTCTTCCGGATGAGGCCCTCGATTTGGTGCTTGACCCTTCCTTGGCTTATGTATGTAATCTTCTTCGAGAAGGGCGAGCAAGACGTAGTGCTGACTTGGCTGTAGGTTTGGTGTCGCCTTCCTGCTCATCGGCTTCCCCTCGCTTCACGGCGTGTTCCTCGCTCCTCACGAGACCATCACTCGCATCGCCACTTACTTCTACGCCGCCGCTTCTTCGGCCGGTTTCCTCTTCTTCGGCCTTAATTTCGGTGAAGAGGCCGGCGCAGCCACCGAGGTATGGGTCACTCGAGCATGCCTTGTCCAAGGCTTGCAACAGATTTGGGGTGTGTACGATCCCTTCTATTTATACATATGGTGCTAACAGCGTGCAGTGTCCGCGCTCTGGTACTGGGGATACACGCTCAACGGCACCGATCCCGACAGTTACGTGCCCTCTCGAATCATCCTGTATATTTGTTGGCCTTTGGCGGTCGTTTCATTTGGATTTGCCTACCTCATGTGGTTTGGCATGCCAGAGTACTACCGCCAGATCCCGCCATATGTGCCCAACTTCTTCAAGACGCTCTTCAGGCGAAAGTTGGTCATCTGGTTCTTCGTTTCGGAAATCCTCAGGGATTACTGGTTGTCTGGGCCATAGTGAGTGGCATTTGCATAGATAGGTGAACAGGATTCCGCTGACGAATTTCAACAGCGGACGAAACTGGCAATTCTTGTGGGCTGCTGCAGATGTGTCGAAATGGGCTATCGTCGTCATGATCGCCATCTTCTTCATCGGTATCTGGGGTTTGATCATGGGTATCCTCATTCGTAAGTGCCCTTGTTACCGCTTTGATACCGTACAAAATAGCTGACTTCTTCGCAGGCTACTCCAAGGTTCATTCATGGCTCTTGCCAGTCTTTGCGATTGGTCTTGGTTGCCCCAGATGGTGTCAAATGTGGTGGGGAACATCCGGGATGGGTCTTTATATTCCGTGGGGCGGAGTCGCGGGACCATACATGTGAGTTGATAAAGAAAGCATATTGCGACAAGGCGCTGACTGGATTGATTAGCGGTACCTGCTTGTGGTTGTGGCTCGGTGTGCTTGACGCAATTCAGGGTGTTGGCCTGGGTATGATCCTACTCCAGACCCTCTCCCGTTTGCATGTGTGTGCCACCATTGCCGGTGCTCAATTGCTCGGCTCTTTCGTGGTCATGATTGCGAGGTGCGTAGCCACCTTTGATCTTTGAACACTTGGTCGCACGCGCTGACTGCCATTCACAGGGCAAGCTCGCCGGACAAGGTTGGACCTGGAAACGTCTTCCCTGACCCTGCGCTCTGGGATGTCTCGACAGGCAAGAACAACCCGCTCATCCACTGGGAATTCTGGCTTTGTCTTGTTTGCCAGATCGCAATCGTGATCGGATACGCGTTCTTCTTCAGGCGCGAGCAATTGAGCAAGCCTTAGAGAAAGCGCAGTGGAGGGAGGGAGTGGAAAAGGGTTCATAGTGAACTGAAAGGGAAGAGGAGGAAAAGTTTCCTTATACAAGTGTTATCAACGTTACCATTACGAACAGACGCAAGCGACAAATCAGCTTGGCATCTACAAATCACGGACAATTTCTCCATTCCAGTTCTACGATACACCTATCTATATACGCCCCATGACCCGTTGATACGCCTGTGATGGTTTACGTAGAAGCAATGCATATGATTGTGATGAAGTGCAGAACAAAAGAAAGGATGCAGTAGCAATGACTGTGACAATGGATTTGTGTTGCTTGGCATACGGAGTAATGTAAAATGAGATGAACGGAAGCTGATCGGCGAAAAAAGCTCAACGCGAGACTCGAACTCGCAGCCTCTCGCTCACCGAAAAATCAGTAGAAGGCGAGTGCGCTAACCATTGCGCCAGTCGAGCATGATAACCATTAAGGTAGTCAACGAGCGACGTGAGTTTTAGGTGGTTTGTATCGTATAGTATCTGAGCCGTGCAAGCAGCGACGATCATAGTGACGTACCTCTGTCCCGATCGAGCGCGTTTACCGGAACGAAGAGATTTCAGTTTATCGATGACTTTGGTGAAGGTTGCAGAGGTATGTTATCACTACAACAGTAAACAGTATTACTAAAATCGTTCGCTCCGCACTCGATCATTAGCATCGCGACGGTAATAGAGTACCTCGAGGAATCGAGAAGGCTCAGGAAGAGAGATGGTACGAATATCAATACCGACCTTACCGCCTCGGCCTTATGTGCCTCCATCAGGCCTGTCCGTCTTGCCGACCCGGGAAGCGGCGGCGCACCTGGCCTCGTTCCTGGAGCGGGGAAAGGGTGAGACGTTGATGATCACTGGCGCTGGAGTCAGTGTCGATTCGGGGATCAGGGCGTATAGAGGTAAAGAGGGCAGTTATAGTAATCCTAATTACAAGTGAGTCCGCCTTTTCTCTCGCTTGAACGTGAGCTCGCGCTTGATTCTGCACACGGATTGCGGCGGTATTTGTAGTGACCTTGACGAGGAATCTGCCATTGATCGCTAAGCTGGTCGGTGAGCGCTGAGCTGATGCATCTTTATCTGTCGGATAGACCTATAATGTACCATGAGCTCGTGGAGAACACACCCAGAGGAGAAATGTTCCGGTGAGTTGCCCAAGTCACAGACTGTCATTCAGCTACGTAGCTGATACACCCAATGTCACGCTTATCCCAGACGACGATGTACGTTCCCCATCCTTGTCGAAGTATGGATCAGGCTAATACACTGTTTCGATAATGCGAAGATTGGGCTCGATCGTTTCTCGGTGTAAGTCAGCTATTTCACTACTCTATGTGCTAACTGACACCGACCAGTACCCACCTGTGCGAGACGCACAACCGAATCCTACCCATATCTACATCGCCGCATTACAGCATTTGGGCCTAGCGCCAAAACTTATAACGCAGAATGTTCGTCATCGTCGCCATTCCCCTGCTCTCCTTCACTTCACGCGGTTCTGGGCATCTCAGCCCAGTACCGCTCTAAGACCACATTCCATTGCATGTGCTGATATCTTTTGTTGCAGGTAGACAACCTCCATCCTAAAGCCTCTGCATTAATGTCATCGACCCGACCGCCGATACTGGAACTGCACGGGACGCTGGCGAAAGTGCATTGTCTCAAACACCTCCATGAGCAGAGCCGCGATATTTATCAAGCGGAGATATCGCGGTTGAACCCCATTTGGCATGAAGAGGCACTAGAGATGGAGAGGACGGGCAGGTGAGTCGCATCCCCCTCCTCTTCCTGCTAGAGTCTACAGCTGCATTGCTGCGTTACTCGGAAGAGAAGAGTCGCTGACCATACTGCTATTGCTATTACTTATAGGCGGCCACGGACTAACCCCGATGGTGATGTTGATCTGAGAGGCGCGAACTATAGTACCTTCACTGTTCCACCATGTCGGATATGCGAGGAAGAGCGACACAACGCGTCAATAGTAGGTGTCTCGGCTCTATGTCCAAGCGGTGCTGTCTTGCTGATAGGTTCGTGAATAGGTGAAACCGAATGTAGTTTTTTTCGTGAGTTGCCCCCACCTCTTCCGCTTCCGTGGATGTGCGCAAGGAGAAGAGGCTGATAGCGAATGATGGGTGTAGGGAGAAACACTTACTCCGAAAGTGCGGGACGAATCGTGCGTATCTTTCCACCTCTGTGCCCTTCCTATGTCATCCACACTCCACTTTTTCTCGCGCCCTTCTTACCCAGTTCTCCTACTCCTTAGTGTGAGCGTGCCAGCTGACCTGAGCGGAACAGCTTGAACCTCGTCACGAAAGCGTCCCGATTACTGGTGATGGGGACATCATTAGCGACTTACTCCGCATTCCGATTAATAAAGCTTGCGGTAGAGCATAAGAAACCCGTTCTGATGATTTCGACCGGACCATCAAGGGCCGACGGGATGGACGGGCTGGAAAAGATGGAGAAGCCCGCGGGGGAAGTGCTGCGGGCGTATTTGGATGAACTCATAAAGTGGGTCTTCCCTTCTTGCCAAGATGCCTTACCATGATTTTTATCCACTTTCATACCCGGCCAATATCGCCGTTTTCTCTTCAAACCTAGCCCATACATCATGATTGACTATCCATGCTGATCCCGGTTTCCCTGGTTACAGGACCAACAAAGGACAAGAAGTAGAAGCTGTCCGCAAAGTATTAGATCAGGGTGTTGTCAAGGTCCCGCCAGAGGTGGAAGGGCCAAGAGCAGAAGGATAAAATACCAGTGCCAATCGAAGTCAAAGGCACCACACGGGAAGCAATAATCACTTCAAAAAGCATAGCCAATAAACCCCTAGCACATCATTCCATATAGTCAAGTCTTCATGTCATAATGCATGGTTAGAAAGGAAGCAGAGTCTGGCTCTATATACAACGTGCGAACCCAAACGAAATGTAGTCAAAGTGACCTAAACCGAGCAGAAACTGGAAACGTCTGCGAAGACATGAAGTGAAAAGCAGAAGATTACATATCCAAACCGACCAGAACCCAGCGGCTGGCTTCCCACTGCCACCCACCTTCCAAGGCTCCAGGCTTGATGACCTGGCCGCCGACGTACATCAACGAGTGAAGCAGCTCGCCCAGACTTCCCAAGTCCCGCTCGTTCCGGTCGAGAACGAGTATCAACGAGGTCGCTTCGAGGGCTTCCGACGCCAGATCCAGGAGAGCCGTGAGTGACTCCCTGATATCAAGTGCGTATGCGTCTGGAGCCCGCCCCGTCTGAGTAGCAACGGGAGAAGTGCCGAGCTGCATGAGCGGGTCATGAGGGCGTAACACCTGTGAGAAGTTCGGCGATAAGGACTCCGGTCGGTTGTGTTGCTCCGTTGAGGCTGATGGTGGTGACAGGTGGATGAAGACCGTCCTGCCGGAGGTGGGATGGTCGAGTATAAAGCCCGGAAGAACGTGATCCGGCGGAGTGATTATTTCTAGAGTGTGGGACATCAACGCCATGGTCGACGCGTGGATCGGGAAGACCTCCGCGATAAGAGCAACAATGAAATCAGGCGACCCGACGGTAGCCTTATGACTACTGTTGTGGTGGGCGAGATAAGTCGGTTCCTGGACACTAGATGACGATAATGGTGTGAGAGGGAGGGAGGTCCCAAGACCCCGATAGAGGCTGGGACTGTGCGAAGGTTGAGATGCGCGTAGTGGGATATTGATGGATTGCGAGAAGGAAGACGGAGGCGTGAGCGGATCAATAAAGGATGAATGGGAGTTTGACGGTGCTCGGGATGAGGAAGAATGATTAGTTTGAGGTGAGCGAGTTTGTTGCAGGTAGGACGCCAAGGACTCTCGCATTTGCCCTGGCGACTCGTTGGCGCTTTCGCCCTGATATGATTCGCAGAGGTTCAGCTGCGTGCTCGATCACACATACGGAAGGAAAGACCAAGACTCACGCCAAGTGATCTCCTCCTGCCTTCCTCAAAGCCACCGCCGGCCTCCGCCCGCGAACGAGGCGTAGCCGGAAGTCATGACCGCATCTGCATCTTCAGAATAGACGAACACTTGTCCGCCTTTACCGCCCGCACGAGCGATAGCGAGGGGGGCGTTGTAGGGATTGTCTAGGTTGTGGTGGTGATGCGCGGAGAACAAGAGTGGGGGTGGGAAGGAGGAAGCCCCTGCGCTAGCGCTTCCCAGTGCGCCACTGTGAGTGCCAGGTGCAAGTCAGCTTGAGCCATCGGATCATGAATATAGCACTAGAACATGACGAGGTTGGGTTGGGTGAGAGATGGAGATGATGGTACGCACGCGGGGCGTAGATTCCGATTGATCTTGATACTGGCGGTGGGGGCTGAGCTCATATTGCTGTCTACTCCTTGATTTCTGGCGGCTTGCCTCTAAGACTGCTCTGTCGATGACGATGCAGGAGTTCCTTGCGTCGGGTGGTAGAGAGTTGCCTATGGCGAATGTGAGGCTGCAGCGATTGGGCGTGATTTGCAAGATGGGATGAGGATTGTATAGCAACGAAGCTCAGACAGGGAGTGTGAGAAGACATTGCCTATTCGATCAGGCTGACGCAATCTTCCAGTGGCACAATTACGTAATTGACACGCACCTGGGGTATCCCAATCGTTTTCAGATCATCGCCATGATAACGCATCTCTCTCAAGTCAAATCGCATGAGCGTGTGCTGAGCGATGAGCTCATATGCTTGATTGCGCGAGTAGAGACAATGTGAAAAGCATGGTGTTGTAAGCCTTGCGGTCGCGTAGGCCACACACAGTCTGAAACTTGGGGTAAAGAGAAAAGTCAAAAAGGTATGTCGCTAGGCTGACTCGAACAGCCGTCTCCACAGATACTGTGTTCACCACAATGTAACGTACTGACCACCTATACGATAGCGACTGAGCTACAAGGTTGTAGGCTCGCTGCATAAATGATCCTTTACATCATACATATACTGGCGTTTGTTTCTTTGACGGTCCACGCCTCAAAATTCGCCGCTTCGGCTGAGAGATTCTTAACATTTCGATGTTACAGAAGCGCTCGACCAGTCTCTTGACAACCCAGCCATCATAAACCGCAGAACACCTTTACTGAGCGACCTCCAGGACACACGCCAACAATACTTCCCCGCAAGCTGCTCAGTGTAGATTCATCATCGCAGCTCCGTTATCCGGCATCAAGCAGATAATCTTTGATATTCTCGTCCCGCCCTTGGTTTCCGTGTCAACATGGTATGTTTCAAGCTTTTTCTGCTGCAGGACCCCAATGTTTGGGCGCTGACATGAATGTACTTAGTCCGCGCCACGCGTCATAGTCGAGCTGGTGTTTACGGGTATGAAGGTGTTTGGGAAGGCGACGGCGGCGGCTGGTGCACAGGCAGTGCGCAGTGAGTCATTGTTCTCTATCACAATCCGAACGGATACTTCCAGCGTAATCGTACTTGCGCACCATGTCCACGCATGAGACACTGCTATTCGACGATGGCGATCTTCGAAGGTCCGAGCTGATTGTGTCCTCGTTGGAATGTTAGACTTCAAACACAAGCCCGAAGGCGCACCTGAATCCAGACCCGTCGGCGCCGGCTCATCGAAGAACCAAATCACAAATCAGCTGAATATGAGTTTGGAGGAAGCGCACTTGATCTTGAATGTGAAGAAGGAGGACCCGTTGGATGTGATTCAGAGGGTAAGTGATATGATCAACAGATCATCTTGCTCAAGTACGCAAGACTATACTGTGTTTTTTCGCTGCTCTCTTTCGGATGCTGCCAGTACGATCAAGCTGTTGCTGATGTTCTGGTCATACAATAAATAGAACTACGACACCATCTTCGCTGCCAACGGCCCTCCTCCTCCTCCCGCAGCCAACGCCGCAGGTCCAAAACCCGCACAACCTGCAGCCCGCGGCGGCGCTCGGGAAAAGGCCAGCAAAGCACCTACCCATTCACATTATCTTCAGTCCAAAGTCTACCGTGCGCTGGAAAGAATAAAGGCAGAGAGGGGAGATGGAGCAGCACCGCCTGCCGAGACTCAAGCAGAGGGCGGGGCCGCTACACCCGTGACGCCTGCTGCTGGGGAAGGGGCGAAGGAGGGGAGATAGTCGACAATTTTTCTCAAGTCACATTATATGCATGTTACACTTCTCTTGGTGCCTCTTCTGACGGTCCTGATCATGCCACCTCTCGAAGGGATACGGACTCATAGCGGATCACAACAGACTGCCGTTGCAGCAATGACCACTCTTTGAGATTGACCAAAATGTTGCCTGGAACCCACTTTTTTTTCCAACGGGAGTTTGGTGACTGTGCGTCATTACCCGTCAACATATACAACGCGTCTCTTTACTACCACACATCTATTCTCGTGCATCAATCTTCATCGTTCTTCTTCACTTTTCGTTCGACTGCTGCTCGACCAACATGGCGTCACCTTACTCGCCTTCGCATGACAGGCCCTCTTCACCGCCATTCGACTATAGCAACGCTGCAGACGAAGGCGAATTCCTGGACAATGTCGATCTGGATGCTGAGGAGGTGACAGATGAGGGTGACAACGCTACTACCTCGACGACCACTTCTCCTACCGCTCAATGTCGAGATACCGTCCCTCGCTCGGCTTCATCGCGCTTCCCAAGCCATTATGTGGCCAGCTCGTCAACACCACCAGGCTATAAGCCGCCGGTATCTGCCGTATCCAACGTGACCGCTTCGCCCACAACGTCAAAGTCCACACTGATCCCCTCTGGCCCGACGCCCCTTGTATTGGGTATCGCAGTCGTGGATTTTAATCATCTGGTAAGCTGCCTCTCGCCTGATCCAAACGCATGACAGCCAGTTGCGAAGCTGATGATACTTTGCGCAACTGCAGATCGGACCAACGGTAGAATTTGCCTATCCTCCCTCATTGCAAGCGGCTATCTCAGACGATGAGGATCTAGGCAGACTGCTGCCTTTCTTAGCTTTGCCAGATGGCGCTCATCTGGTGAGGAATGCGCAATACATGTCTGATAATCAAGTGCTGATTGTCTACTGCGTGACGACAGAGCGAGGAGGACTACTCGTACTTCGTAAGTTTGGGCTACATAGCAGGACCGATTACCAATACGTGCACCCAACCAATTGATCATTCCGCAGCACTGCACATACAGCCCATCATCAGCGCCCATGCCCACAGATGTACCCATTAATCAAACGCTTTTCGGCATCTCGTGAGCAGCATCATAAGCCGGGCTGGACACCAAGCATATATGGCTAATACCTCGGTTTATCGGACAGGTGCAATCGTCAATTGGCCTCGTCTGAGCTTGTCCGGCGACCTAGCGACGTGACTCGGAGCACGGTCCAAAAGGCGGTCATCGTGATTGCTAGTCAACCGGTCTTTGTGAGTGAACTATCCTGTCGTCCACTGTCATACATATTTCATTCTGCTGACTGTCAACGTAGGGTCCGATAAGGCAAGTGCTAGCGTTTGTGAGCGAGGCTTATCAGTGGCGCTAACCTGTCGGTACTGCAGAAATCAACTAGGAGTCGTTACCAGAGCATATTTCGCGCAACGGTAAGCCAGTCACAATTTTCGAAACGAGGAGGCTGATGGGTTATTATTGCAGAGACTTTACGCAGACCGACATTCTGGAGGACTTCTACAACAGCCTGGAGTCCAGTCTCGAAGGCAAGAGCGACGAAAGTGCCATCTATATGGGTAAGCTGAAGGATCCGTCGCGACGTCGCTCTCAGCTAACAGGTCATGCAGGCACAAGCCTGCGAGAGCTGGTACACAAATTCCGACATCGCACGCTTATTCTACTCAAACTGTTAATGCTGCAAAAGCGGGTGCGTCGCCTTGATCATTCAGCTTTCAATCGATAGCTGACTCCGCGACTGCAGGTAATGCTTTACGGGTATCCTGTGGAGAAGCTGTGCACGTATCAGTATTCCCTTGTGTCGTTGATACCTGGTAAGCCGACTTCCACCTGGAGACAAAGGTTCCTACGTGCTCACAATGTTTGACAGGCTTGCTCCTCAGCCTCAGAGATTCTGGTCACCCCGGCTTGGATGCGAAGAAGACCAGAGTGCGCCCGACATCGCTGCGGACCAGCGATCGTTCAAGCTTGTTACGGTACATGGGTCTACGTGAGCTTCTGACTGTTTTTCTCTCGCTACCATTTGGCTCAAGACCGTCATGTAAGCACGCTGATACCTCACTGCAGCTCTGCACGTTTTCGGCAAAGATGCCTTCTTCCAGCCCTATATGCCGCTCCAACAGATCGATATGCTGCAAACGAAAAGCTGGCTGGTCGGCACGACAAATCAGATCGTCACGCAACAGAAGGATTGCAAATTTGACCTATTGGTCAACGTGAGTCTGCGTTAAACTCTGCTTGACAGACTGCGCTGACGTAGCTATAGATTGACACGAACACATTTGAGTTCTCCGACCCCAAGATCGAGCGCCTGGCCGCTCTTACAGCGTCAGACCGAAAATGGATGGATGACGTCGTACGCACAGTTGAGGAGTCATATACCACGGTATGCGTTACGTGACAAATGATGCGAGAATCGAGCTGACGGATCGTGTTTCAGCCGGAAGGAGAAAGATCATCGTGAGGATTATCGATCATACCGCTGCTTGAGTCTTTACTGACAGATCTATAGCTTCCGAGGCAGCGACGACGACCTCCGCGCGCGCTTCGAAGAGTATATCTGTTCAGCTTTGTCCTCAGTCAAGTACGCCGAGTTCATATCCAAGGGTCGAGCTCAGGACATCTCCATCGTGGGCGTTGGTGAGTGCGCACTGTACTGCTATTTGTTCAGCAATTCGCCAATGCCGGTGGAAGCCATAGCTAATGAGGCGTACCCAGCAGGAGATGGCAATATTCTTCAGCCCTTCTCCGAACAATGGGTCGCATCGTTCAAGACAACTTCAGCGTACGAAATTTGGAATTCTTGCACTGATCCGATGTTATTCGATATCTGCGAGCCAAGGTGAATTCGGTGATACTCAGTCAAGCGTCACGAACGGATTGCTAAAGTCATCTATGTTACAGACATCCTTGCGACGGGAAGGTCAACGCCGTGTCCGACCTAGGCTTGAGACTGGCTGGTGAGTCTCTCTGTCTTCACCATCACTGCATAGCACAGTCAGAACAGCATTCTGACGGACATCTTGCAGAGGGCTTCCACGATCTGAATTTGGATCAACAGCTTGCTCCTACACGCGAAGCACTCACTTCCGCGATCGCCGCTGGATCATCATCGATATTCAAGGCGTTTGATGGTGTTCGGACAGAAGTGTCTTCCCGATTGAAAGAGCGGGAAGAGGCGCAAGCGCAAGCGAGAGCAAAAGCTGGTGTGGACGGGGACGATCAGCCGCCTGCCTCCACAACAGCTGGAGGGGCAGCAGCCTTCTTATCCTCTGCTTTTGCCGCACGGCCCCGGTTCGTCTCGCGAGGGAGCAGCGACCAGTCTCAGTCTCAGACGATCAAGCAGAACCGATCGTCGTCTGGTACTGCCAGCTCAAGCCTGGAAAATCAAGAGAAAGAGAGACCAGCCACTCCAACGCCGCAGCCCGGAGCTGCAACTGGGGTCGGAGTAGCAGAGATCCGCTCGACGTTAGGTGGGATAGGCAGTTTCTTTGGATCTCGCGTGGCCGGTCTCAAGGCGGCTGCGGGGGCCGCCGCCGCCTCGGCGTCAGCAGCAGCAACAGCAGCGTCATCATCTGCCAGCACCACCAAGGAAGACGGTATTGCAGGAAATAGCGGGAGCACTGGCAGTACTGCGAGAGGGACAAGCGGTAAAACCGGGGGGTTGAGGCCGATGAGTCTTAGTTCCAGTGCTAGTACAGGCGCATTGAAAGGCTTCTCTTTCGCCAATCGCGATCGGAATCGCGATGCCGCTGCGGACGGGAGTAATAGTGAGACACGAACATAGATGAGTCTGGCTACGCGTATCTTTTACTCTACCTCGTACAGATAATCTCTCGCTACTGGATGGCATCTCACCATATATGTTCATTTGACTTTATAGAGGATTACCAATATCTATGCATATGGACTGACATACTACTATTGAGTACTGTTACAACATGTTTCGATCAATCGAGCAGATGACCATGCTGCGCCGTTGCGCGCTAGGACACTCATGTGCTAAGTCGCTTCTTCGCAGATACTTTCACGGAACTCCTCCAGTATGTGACTGAGCTATGCGACGGTCCAGGTATTAGGCGGACTAATCAAGTGGTCGAGTAGCTATGGCCTCGTCATCGGAATCTGGGGGAGTGATATTCCCGACTCCTGCCGAGGTATTGGCCTGTGCGCCGAAGGTGTGATGTACACTTTTGTTGTCGTTATTCGCACTTGCGCTCGCATTTGAGCCCCACGCTGTGTTTCCGAAACCGATACTTTGACCCGCTTGACTTAGGTTCAGTGAATTATCATTGCCATTATCGGCGAGCCTTCCAGCTCGAGATGGGAAAGCAGAGGCGAGATCGTCCAGATCGGCTCTCGCACTTGCACTTGCACTTGCGGTCGGAACCGAAAGGGAGACCGCACTCCCACGACGAGGCGATTGAGGAGCCGAGGTGAAACCGTCTCCGTCTACATCGCTGTCGCTGTCGGCGTCGGCGTCGGCGCTCAAGGTCGGACTGGGAGGATGGGACGAGCTTATTGCCGAGTACGAAGGAAGCTCGTCTTCGTCACTCGAGCTGGAGAGCGCGACTAATGAGGGGGAGTGTTGTCTTGAAGCCAGTGTAGATGCTGGGTCGACATGCCCCTCGATACCGGTGGACTCTGGTAGAGGCGTGACGGCGCGAGAAGCTGCACGAGAGGCTTGCTGTGAAACGTCATGCACCATATCAGTATTCCCCGCGTCGGCCATCGAAGCTCGTTGCTAGCTCACCTCAGCCTTGACGCGCGAAATGCCACCGATCGGCCTCTCGGTACGCCGTCTGTAGAACAGGAGGTACGCAGCGCGGCTCTGACAGGGCACTAATCAGCTCGGTCTGCAGAACGACAAGAGACACAACTCACCTGCACAGACTGCGCATCGGCGGGAGACACCCGCGAGTCGTCGTAGTTGTACCACTGACCATCGACGCGATTGCGGCAGAAGGCGGTGTAATGACCGCCGCCCATCCCGCCAAAGTGATTGTCGACGGCGTCTACCCAAAACGACACCGATCAGCACAGCTTGGACAATGAGACCAGCGAGAATGATCGCAAAGACTTACAGAGATCATAGATCATCTGCTCGCCCGCCTCCTCAATGCCCAATTCCGCAGCATCCTCTTTACCCAAATTCAGGCTCGTTGCGACTTTCCTCTCCCCTATCCGATCCTCCAAGTCTAATCCGTCAATAGGGAAATGAACCATGTTATCGAGTTTGTCGCCCATTCGACGCGAAGATCCGAATCGCTTAATGCAAATCACAAGAATATCAGGAGCCTTGTAGATCTCTAACTTCTTGGTAGCTGCCTGGTGTTTCTTGCACTGCATGGGTGGGATTCAGCGTTAGCTGGGAAATACGAATCTCAAAGAGCTGATCCTGATGTAGGCATAATCACTCACCACTGGGCAATACCATAGGTCGTCTTGACCCAATGTCTCCTCCTTGGAAAACTCGTCCAGACAGTCCTCGATGGAAATAGCTTTACCCTCCTTCTTCTTCGCGATCTCCTTTGCAATAGCCGGATCAATGACATCCTCGCCTACAACGTCAATGTCGAGCCATTCATCCAGATCCCTCGATGACCACTCGCAGAAGATCCCTTCGCCAGGTCTCACTACCGGCGAGCTGGAACCAGCTGCCCCTTTTGACCCGGCAGAATTGCGATCCTCTGCGCTGTGAGCCGGAGAGGCTGAAGAGTCGGACGCTTCTCCCTCTGAGGTATAGCCAGCACTGACGATAGAGCTGATGCCCGATGCCAAGCGGTTGACAATGTGCTTCTTTGCCTTCCTCTTCCGGTGCTCCAGCAAAGACCAGCTGCTAGACGCAGATGATGGATCCTTTTTATAGAACGGCACGATAGCATCGATTTTCTTGTCTTTCTCCTTCTCCTTCGTACGGAAAACACTTGTCGATTTGAAGTCGCCAGCAGGATCCGAGACGTACACCTTGAACAAATCTGCGCGGGGCACAAGAGAGCCAGAGGCGCCAGCGTGCGAACGAGCGGAAGCTGATGCTTGACTGCCGAGCGAGGTGGTGGATGTGTTGGGGTGCAATCCACCGACGGTCGATGAGGAAGCAGGAGTGGGCGAGTCTACTTCCATAGATGTCTCGCTTCGGATCGACGGGACCTCGATGACTGTCGCCTGATCTCCATTGAGGTGGATTTCAGCCACGGACTCGCCATCTTCGCTTTTTGGGGCTTGCGATGCGGTTGACGAGATCGAGGCCTCGGTACTGGAAGCATGCACGTGGATCTTGTCCTTGTATTCTGGCCTGACGAATCGCGAATATCCGAGCCAGATGGCGTCTCGGACCGCTTTTGGATCGCATGCCTCAGCCTTGTTGAGAGTGATGAAGAACGGCTTCATCGCGTTCTCCGCAGGATAGTCGTTATTCCGGTAGCTATGCCTCGAGTGCTCGACGCTCTTGAACGTATACACAGGGAGTGTGATCGATCCGTCTGTACTCGGAACGCCGACTACTTTGTGAGTAGCGGTGACCGGCGCATCGAGCTCGTAAAAGACGGCCTCGTCGCTATCTTTAAACTCAGAGTTGTGGTCGCCATCATGCCACCACTGATATATGCCTCCTTTCCAAAGGTCAAAGCCGAGCAGCTACGATAGAAAGCGGTCAGGATGATCATACTATCGTCGACGACACTCACGTGAGATGCATTGGACTGTGTAAGAGAAGCGATCTTCTCCTTGATTTGCATGAAGGAGGAGTTTTGGGAGATCAGTAGGATCATCTTGACTGGTGATTGGCTGACGTCAAGAGGGACGAAGGTGACCTTGACTCGGCGATGCTGAGCAACTGGCAGAGGGACCGTAAGGTACATGAACTGCAACGTAACGTCAGAATTCTTGTAGCCAGTATAGTAGAACACTCACCGGATCCATGGTGATAGATTCCTGCGGATGTCCATGATTTAGCGTCACGTCGCTAGTATATTGCGCATATAATGCTCACCTTCTGACATTCCGGGCAAACCAAGGTACTGCGAAGTTGACCCTGGAACAGATCCACGATGACGCTGTCATTCCGCTTCTTGTAGCCATCCCAGCACTCCTTTCCTAGCTCTGCAAGTTGTCGGTCGCCTCCGCCAGCTTTCCAGTCGGGTTTCTCGATATATGGTTTCTTGATGATTCTGTTGAGGTCTTCGTGCAATCCGTCTAAGAGGAAGGCGATGAACTCTTGCGTGTCATGCTGTCCATAGCCAGCGAACTGTGGGGCGAATTTCGACGTTGTCCACTTGAGCTCTCGGGGGGAATGGGACGAGTAGCCCGATACGTTGGGAGCCCATAGGCTCTTGACGACGCCGCCGAAAGCCTCTGCCATCTGGCCATGCATGCCAAGCGGGTTGTCACGATTGAGCTCCTCGGCATATACTCCAGCTACGATGCCTTGTCAGCTGGGTTCCGCGGACTGTTCCATTGTAAAGCATCATCGGCTTACACAGGAAGTACTCGCTCAACTCTTGCGTGTTGCTCAAGCACTGTACAGCGCTGTTCATGAAACACGTGTTGCCCAGATTTTGCAAGCCGACCAGTCCTTTACTCCTGCCCTCCCCTTGACGACTTTGACTGCGAGTCTGCATGCCAGAGTTGGACGATGTCGCGTCGCCGTTATCATTGCTAGTCGACGCTGATGCTGACCCCGAGCCCGAGTAGAAAGCCGACTTCGAAAATAGTGGCAGAATCCCCTTCTCCGCTGCGTGTCCCGTGAGGCTCTGACCGACGGTCCATACATCCGCGCCTGCCTCTTTCTGGCCGAATTCAATCGCTACGATCTGGGACTTGGAACTGCCCAAGATGGCTTCGGCGAGGTTGACTTTATCGTCCGCGCAGTCTGATGGAGGAACCAGCTTGCCACTTGTTGCAATCAACGTAGCAGGGGGCACGACTAGCGCTCCGGCTGACAATAATTTCTCGTCATTGTCTCCAGATTTGGCGATTGTCCAAAGACGGACAGGCCAAGTAGCGTCTATGGAACTACCTAATTTCTGAGATGCCACAGATCGAACGAATTGTTGGAAGATTGGCATTGGAGTGGTACTAGGACACATAAGCTCGACTTGGGCCGCTTCGTCATTGGGACTTGTGGCTGTATTAGGCGAAGCACTGCTGGACAGCACGATGAACAGGCGTATAGTCGGTGGTCGGATCTCGATGTTCTCCGGAGGGACGCAATAACGAGGTAATGATGGGCCATCGTATGGACCGAACCTGTTGGCGCGACACATATCATTGTCAGCCAACAATATCTTGATCATGATCGCAAATGCCATCCAGCATCCATGCGCAAAGAGAGCTCACCACTGCAGCACCTTCTGCCACCCGACCTTGGACACAAATATAAAATCGACACTCTCTTCCTTATCTCCCAGCGCCCATACTCGATCCTCGCGACCTTCCCCAACAAGCTTAGCCTGGGCGCCCTCTCCCTCAGACTGGATGACCCAGAAGGTCTCGGCCGACTTGTCAGGGACCAGCTCATTGACCGCGTTCTCGAGCGAGCCAAGGCTGTTCTCGGCGGATTTTGAGGTAAGATCCGGCCGGTCGTCCGCGTCGCCCAAAGCGAGAGTCTGGATGATGTTGAGTGTAGACTTCGGGAGAATGTAGTATGTCTCGTAGATGTTGAAGGGCGGTGGGAGCGTTTCTGCGGGAGTGTCGCTGTGTGAGCTGACTGAGAATCGAGGCTGGACAGAAGGTCCTACTAGGGCTGTCTCCATGAAGAAGTGTTACTCACCTAGCAGCTCGTTGTACCTCGTTTTCCAGACTTCTTGTCCGTCATCGCGCACGGTTGTATCTCCATCTTCCTCCGGGTCCCCAGCATCCGAGCTATCTATTCTGACTTGCGAGGTCCTCTTGATCCATTCTCCAGCTGCAGCAGCGCCTGTCGCATCCTGATCTACATCCGAATCACCATCTACATCAAGTCGTAACGGGCTACTGCCATTGGCGCCGAGCTGATTGTAGCTTGACATGATACTGATATGGTTTGGGACCGGGGCGCTGAGAGCGTCGTACTCTGAGCTAGAACCAAATTGGTCTTCGGACGCAGCCCTTTTCGGCGAAGATGACGAGGACGGCGAGGGTGGTTGTGAGGTTGAGCGGGGTCTTTTCAGGGATGACGGCGTCAAGGAGGATGACATCAGGGCCGGCCGGAGGCGGAAGCTTGGGCGAAGATGTATGGCTTGCCCTCCCAAGTTGCAGGCTTGGTAGATCCGCGATGCGCTCGGTAGTGGTATAGTGGATATGTACTTGTACGTGGTGCAGTGGGTGGCGAGCAGTCTGTCACTACTGTCAATACCCAGACAGCAGATGAGCAACAACAAGGATGAGAAAGGTTGAGTGAAAGCGGTCAAAGTGGTGACCGACAGTGACAAACGGGATAAAATCGGAAAAACTTGTACAGTGACAAAATCACAATCTTGATCTTGGAATGAACGTTCTTCATCCATCGTGGCATTATCGCTGCAGGCTACAACTAAAAGTAATGTACATGGAGGGGGCGCGCACTGCTGTTCCACAGAAGATAACGTCCAGCTCACAGCTCACAGCTCACAAGTGACTCTCGACTGCATCTAGACGTTTCTCCGCCTCTTCCTGCATTCGAGCTCGTTCCTCTTCGGAAATCTCGACGCCAATAGAACCTTCCTCGTCCTGTCCCCTCGTACTACCCAAGACATCCATCCACCTGATAAGCTGACTTGGCCTCCTGCCCTCTTCTCCGCCTGTAGAGCTATAAGAGTGTTGCCTCCCTGCCAATATACCAGAAAGACTGCTTTTGCTTGTCGCTCGCCGTATGACTGACGGCCTCTTTGTCTCTGGTCCCGGACGGCTCGTACTCGCTTCGTCCGGTTGGCTTGCAGTTGCAAACGCAGACGCAGTCGTACTTGCAGGCGGTGCAGTTACGCTTTCTTCGACTCCAGGGAAATAGCGAGACCACCCCCTCTCGTCCACTGGACTCTCGCAGCCACTCTGTATCCTAGTCAACGAAGCGAGATTGAGATTGGTACTGATGGTTGAACCCGCTCGCGAAGGGGGCACAGAGGGTGATATGCCATGCCCATGATGGCCAGTAAAGTGATGATGAGGACTTGAAGGTCCATCAGGTCCGCCCACACTCGTGGGAAAATGTATTTTGAGCTCGACGTCTGCCGCAGAAGGACTGGGCAAGTACGATAGTGCCGCAGCGAGGTCGAAAGAGCCTCCTGATGTCCCAGAAGCAGAAGCAAGACTGGCTCCCGGCTTTTGGGGCATCATGATGACAAGATTCGGTTTCTCTCTGGATGTCGCAGGAGAGGTATCTTCTCCTGTCGACTCAGTGTGGCCTAGAATTGGCGTAGTGGTCGTAATGGCTTCTTGAGACTGTCGTACGAACCATCAGCACACTCTTGATCGTTGATTGCCAGTATAACACTTACGTCTAGCATCGCGGCATCGCGCGCCGCCTTCCTTTCGGCCCAAGCAGCTTTGATGCCCTGATTACCAAAAGCCATGATATCAGCTTGTTCTCATGACGTTGGCGATCATATACTCACACGCATCAGAGAAGGGTCGACGAAGATGACAAGCTGGAAGAACACATTGACATAAGACTTCGTTCGACGATCATTGGTAGTCGGGCCTTAGTACTTACACCAGCAAAGAAGACGCCTCGACCACCGTAAAGAAACCTGAAAACGCAGTACAACGCGAAACCAGCACGCGACCTGACTCCTCCTTGGCTAGCGAGGACCAGGTCTCCGACTAAACGCACAAAGCAAAGACGCCCATCAGCTCGTTACTCTCTTTGTACTTATTGGAGTGCAGTGGTGCGGGCGTTGATGAAGAATGACAAGGGTGGAGATGCTGACTCACCACTCAGCAGAGTATTGACTAGAATCAGAACTATGGGGTACGACGAGACCCGCAGGGCGATCCCGAAGAAGCGATCTGATAAGGAGTTCATGGTGTTCTCCTTCCTCTCTTTCTTCGCCAGCGCGAGGCGTTGTGCCTGTTTGCGCCAAGATCGATACCGGTTCAGCGGCGCGCCTCTCGACGCTGACTTAATTTTACCAGTCTTTGAATTGCGCTGCATTGCGCTGGGGGAATTTGGCTCGGGCGGCGCCATTTTGTCGTTCCCGTCCAAGCTTTCCGTGCATATGGCATCGGCGTCGGGAAGCGGACCAGATAGACCCGGAAAAGTCTTTTCTTCTCCACTTATGACCGCTCGATTGAGATCGCTTCCCGCGAACATGGCTTTTTTCGTCGCTCGAGCTTGCCGGAAGAGCACGATGAGCGTCTAGATGCGTAGTAGTGCGTAATGCATCAGCCAGCAATCGAGCAGTCGAACAGCGCCGAAGCATCGTAAGGACAACTCACGGCAATGACGCAAACGGCAGACACGATAGCTGCAATCATTTGCCAAAGGTACTGCGCCATCTGCGTCAGCTATTCGTCGAGAATGATGGAAGAGCGTCTCGAGCGTTAACTCACAATGGCCATGAGGGACCAGACGAAGCGGGTAACAATGTCGTCTGCGGAGTGAATAGTGCACATCAGCCATCGCCGCTTACTTAGCCTCCTTGTCTTCGGTCGCCGTGAAAGTAGCTCACCTGTCACGATCCAGCTTCAGAAAACACACAAAAAGTCAGCACTACGGCGCAAGTCGAAGATAGTGTAGTGTCAGACTCACCAGCCCTGGAGTCTAGGATCGTAGCCAAAGTGTCCCAAAGCAGCGGACGGGATTGGTATTATGTACGCAAGGAAAAAGGACATGCCAATATACCATCGTTCCAAGCCTATCTTACACATTAAACTTAGCGGAGGTCTTCTACCAATCATCGGACAAGCGACACTCGGAGAAACAGGATGAGGAGGGGCACGTACGTTGTCGAAGCGGGTTGACGCCGAAGCAGATTGTCAACATGAGATTGATGGCGATGCACGTTGTGAGGTAGTTGACCCTATTATCACATTAAGATGTTAGCTCTGACTTGATAGAAGAGCGTTTCACGAGTGGATACGGAAAGACGTACACGCCCATTGTCCCGACGATGAAGTAGAGACCGCTAATGCAGACTCTAGGCCCTAGCGAACCCCCGGGCGCCATTGCTGCGGGCTACGAGGATAGTAGCAATCATTGGCGAAGATGTTAGCACATTGTCACTGGCCAAGGAGCGCAGCGTGAAGCGCACAGAGTCCCAATACGCACGTATATGTTGATACCTAGATAGGTGAAAGAGTACCAGAACTCCGACGACATCGCCCAAAGCAATAAGCGGAATGAGACGCGATCGAGGATATGGCGGCACTGCTTATACGACCGGATCCACGCCGCGGAGAGCAAGACGGAGAGGCATAGGACGAGCGAGACGATGGCTCCTGCGCACGCGAGATACCGGATTTCCTATTGGTGTGGTCGTCAAGCGCAGATCAGTCAAGTGCTCTTCTACTACTCCGCTCTCTACTCTCTACCCTCCCCGAGCTGCCTGCACCCTCATGTTTTGAGAGATAGTAGTGTGCGGAAGATGAGGTGACTGACCGTATGAGCCTCCGTGCTGATCCCGTAGTCCGATTCCACCTGTCCCCCGAAATTGGCAACGGGCATCTCGACTTGTAGCTATCTGCGGTCCGCGTATGAGCGATTGTCGAGGACTGAATGACAGCAAAGTCAAGTTATGACGTGAGGCGTGTTGTGTACAGACGGCGTGATGTTGATTGTTGATCCACACGTTCTGTTATTGTCTGGAATCATTGGCGCTGCATCGTTGGCGAGTTGTTGTCTTCGTCAGCGTCTTTGTTTTGCTGTACGAGTATCTGCAACGAGTTATAGCAAGTCAAGGTAGATTGTTTAAGCGCGTTTAGACAGACTGTACAACTCGAATGTATCAGAGAAGTTTTGCATGAAGACAGCTCCGATGACATCGTATGGATAGTTCAGACACCCGATCATTGCTCGTTGCTCGTTGTTCGTCGCTTGGTGTAGCTGGTACCGCTGGTGCGACAAGCGAGGTGCTGGCGAAGAGTCAATAAAGAAGCTTCAAGGGTCGTTCTGGTGTGATCATTGGGCAAACCGGGTAAACTCTCGCTGTTGGTACTAGTGGGATGGGCCGAAGCCAGAGCAAAGCAGCCATTCCTAGGCTCGATCGCTGGAGTGCTGTCGGGTCCAGCGCAGTCATGCGTTCATGTGCCTGTGCATAGGGTGAGCCGACATCCAAATTGTACTCGGACCATACCCGACAAAATAGTTGGAAAGTTGGAGGAGAAGAAAACAAAGGTTTGTTTGGTTCTGGAATTGCCGTAAGCGTCACTCTGACTTACGAGTAATGGAATCAAGGTTATAAGATCCTGCAAGATCCTGATCGTCAGGGGGTTAACCCGCAGCTCGCCACGCGCCACACACACCGTCGGATGTTGGATATCATCTTGACTTGCCCCTACGTTATCGCGCTGCTCCTCTAATGGACTATGGATACGAGCAGGATCCGAGGTTGTCGCTTTGAACTCTTCGCTTTGGCTTCGTCCACGCCGATCGCTCCTTTGGACTCTTGCGCGCATGGAAGTTATCTCCGAGTTGCGCCGGTATCAAACGCGCCCACTATATCCATCGTCAGCATGATGACAGCACGAGCGGTTTCGACTTGTTACCCTTGCACACCCCTAGTCGATCAGCGCCACCACAAGCGGCTCCACACGGAATCTCTTCTTACGTCTCGTGTCGCATGAGGTATGCATTGGAAAGTAGTATTCACGACATAAGTCGCCACAAGGGATGTCAGCTCAGCAGACTGAGTGCGATGTAATCGTGTCTGTGGTACAAAATCATCTTCCGAGCTCGTGATTACATATACATTATATGTTAACAACTGCCTCGTGCGTATGACGCAGGTATATCGGATTCGTAGATCGTCAAGCAAGTCTCCTGTTATCCCATGCCCACGTTACACCTCATTTGCCATCCTTGAGCCCCATCTCCCGCATGGCCCGTTCATAGCCTCGGCGTTCCGCTTCGGTCATTTCATCCGTGTTTGCGTCGACTGGCACGTTCTGCGGCACCTGTGCAGCCTCTGCAGCTGGCTCTGCTTCTGCCACTTTGACTTCCGGCGTCCCGATCGCTGTCGTCTCCGAGCTCGCATCCTCGCCTTCGTCCAATGCACCTTCGTCACCCTCCATGAGCCTCTTGGCCCTATCTTTCAGCTTATCTCTTCTCTCCTTGACCTCCGCAGATGTCGTGAGCTCCTCGAAACGCTTGACCAACGCCTTTCTCTCGGCTGAGCTCAGTTCATGGGCCGCTTCCAAGCTGAGAGCTTGACGGGGTTCGCGGAAAACGACTTCTTGTGGAGCAGCAAAGTTGTTTCGGAATGATTTCACTGCTCCTCTAAGTGGCATTGACAGCGCACCCACGATGCCTAAAATTGGTCATCTACGGTTAGCCTATCCGTTCATTATTTATCGAAATCTATCCATCAGGAGCTTACCTGCGGCAGGCTTGGCCGTGACATTGACATCTAGAAATTACGTCAGGACCGCCATATCTGCCTTAAATAGTCAAACACTCACAACTCCTGCCCATCCCTTTGATCGCCCCCAGGAAGCCCTGCCGTCCATCTCAGCGATTTCCTTGGGCAAGTCAGCTTGACTCACCTCTTTCTTGGCACCCTCCACGGGTTCAGTCACCAAGCCCGTGATACCATCCCAATAGCCGAAAAAGACTCCTCTGGCTCCTTCCTTGACTCCAGTTTCAAAGCTGTCGACTTTGCCGCGTTCTCTTGTTGTAGAGCCGATGAGACGTGGGATATTGTCCATCCCTTCGGAGATCGAGTTGATGATGTTCATCATCCCTACCAAGTATCGTCAGTGGACTAGTCTTAGTGCTGTTTAGGCTTACTGACCTCGAGGAATAGCTGTTGTAGTGTTGATAATCCCCTTTGGCTATGCCCGTTGTGTCAGCTACGAGATCGCGACCCCGATATAGCTTACTGGATTGTAGAAGATCTGCGCAATCCCTGCATAGTAGTTTGTAACGGTTGACAAGATAGCGGTAGCACCACCCGAGATAGGATCAGTGATGCCCTTGCGCGAGTCGTACTCTTTCGGCCGATGCGGTTCGACCGTCTTCCAGTCCAACTTGTCTTCGTCGATCAGCGCGCCTGCGACAGCACCGCTGATTCTTAGACACAGCTCGTCAGACCACCAGAGGGCAGTGCGTGACGGATCCACGTCACACCTGCCACGACAGGTCGTCAGTATCATGAGCTACATTTCAGCTAGGTGGTCACATACCTCATGTTCAGCAGTGGCAAGTGACGGTGGAAGGACTCAACGCCGCGCTGTTCTCCTGACTCTGAGCGGATTTTATCTGCCATTACCTGCGCAGCTTTCTTTGCCGGGGGCGAGATTGCGACTTTGATGGCGGCAGCAAGGTTTTCTATTCCTAGAGTCTTCTGAGGGATTGGCGCAGGCCCAGCGCCAGCTTTGTGTATCATGTTACCCCAAAAGCTGTTTGATCTGTCAGCTAATTGTTGCGATCAATTTTTGCCTTAGCTTACGCTTGATCGCCAAAGAATGGCACGACAATGGTCGGCAGACCATTACGGAGACCAATTGCAGTCGTGCCCGCCCCTACCAAATTAATTCAGCACGTCAATACGGACTGCAAGTAGCTGAAACATGGCAACTGACCTCCGTGATGACACACTGCGGACACCCGCCCTTCCGCGAATAGCCAGTCATGGGGAACATTCCCTTCATACCACCCAGACTCAGATGTCAGCTCAGTGCACGATGTGACGTAAAGATACAAGATACCTTCGAGAATGAACACTCCCTCTGGAACTGTTGTCCCTCCCAGTCCACCCCACCCGGCACTCACGAGCGCTCGGACTCCTGCCGCTTTGACAGCTTCGAAGATTGTCTCTGTGATGGTCGTAAGCACGACTTCAGATGCTCGACTTGCAACCCACGAGTCATTTTAGCAGAGTCTTCAACAACAACTGAACCGAATCTGTAGAGAAAGATGGTCAGACCCCCTAAGCAACTAACAAGATCACGACGCACCCAATGTACACCGGAGCGTCACCAGCGTCCAGGAAAGCTTGTAGCTCGGGCTCCGGTTGGAAGTCGTCGTCACCAGCAAGGAAATAGAAGCCCGATATGTCTAAGCTCAAGGGTAAGCACTGGTTTCGCAAACGGGTGTACGACTTACCGATGTGCTCTTTCCAATCTTTTGGCTTGGATATCAGAGCGTCACTCCAGCAGTATGTCCAAGGAATCTTCAGTCGGTCGGCTACTGACGGGCCGGAACGCATCGACAAGGGCTCTAAGCCTAGTGTATCTGATCGGAAGGCGTTGATGACATCGCCCAAGCCTTGCCATTGCCTAACAGACGAATCAGCATTGAACTCCCTAACAGTAAAGTCACCGAAACCTACAGCATTTCGGCAAGAGCGAAACTGAGGTAATTGGTCAATCCTTTTTCGGCATTACTTTGTTTGACGTTGACAAGTGGGTGGTTGAACGCCGTAGTCGGTGACCAAGGCATGGCTATTAGTCACGCGATCAGCGTGAATCGGTGGAGCAAAGCATTGCGGAGGACTATAGGACATACTAAAGGTCAAAAGTAACGGCAGACCTAGCGCTTCTGCTATGTGGACGTGCGCGAAAGCAGGAGGGTTGCTGATAATTGCATCGGCCGCGAACGATCCGCCAGTGACCGGGTCAGGAGAAAAAGTTGATCTATAGAATCCGCTGAGTAGCGTCTGTGTCATTGAGCGTTTGGATGCTATATCGCCGTTCGTCAACGAGGCCATGCCAGGCAGCAGCCCGGGATCTGCGATCAAATCAGCACATGAAGACTACAATCCGGTTGTCCGAGGCGACACACTTTTGACCATATATGCCATTAGCTCCTTTGGATTCCCTCCCACGTCATAATACTGCAGGTGTCCCTCGAGGGACTCGCCGTTCGTTCCCTTCTTTCCTTTCAGCCGCTTGTTACCGTCTAGCACGAACTGCTTGAAGTCGGGATGCGTCGCAATCCGTACTCGATGGGAATGCGATATGATCAAATGTAATGCAAGAGACATATACGGTTGGACGTCGCCTGGAGAAAGGATTAGATAAGCCCAGTAACAGGCACATCAACGCGACTACCCACCTCTTGAACCGACGATGAATATGACGATGTTGAGTGGCGGACACTGGCTACTCTTGCTCTTGTCCACCGCGTACTCCTTGACTGATCGAGCATAGTCTTTCGGTAAGTCGGGCAATGGTTTCTTGAGGTTGACCCAGATATTGATCATCCCCATTTCATCAAGGACAGCTTTGGAATCAAGACCTGGACCGTCTCCTTGATATTGGGTAAAGTCTGATGGGCGATGCACCTCAGCATCAACATTGTATCCGAACGCATGACCCGGAAGAACCCTCACCAATGCTTGGATCTAATTCAACCTTTCCAACTTTGACCCGCTTCACCCCTGCCTTCTTCTCGGCCTCCTCCCTCTTGCTCTTGTCATGCTTGCTCTCGTCTTTCGGTATCGAGGGATCGTCTTCCTCGGCGGGCAGGACAATCGAGTCATCGTCGTCGCGCAGGTAGTAGGGTTTCTCGCTTGTCATGATGCTTGGCCTGAGTCGCTTGAAATCGAAATGATATGCAGCAAGACAAAAGAGAGTGGCGAGGTGGTTGGTTGCTGAACAGTCGAAGCTGCTATGACGAGGTTGATGTCAGGCGGACACGGCGAGTGGAGGGAAGGAGTGGGGGCCACGAGGTAATGACGTGTGATACAAGGGGAAACCAATTACACGTCATAGCGAAAAGTGATAACGACTAGTGAGAAAGGGAGCCAAACAAACACCCAGTGACAGTCGCGTCGTCCTTGTTAGCGACTGATTTTGCTTTTCCACCTCGAGAGACCAATATCATCACTGACCAACTCACAGCACAGAGACCACTCAACATGGAGTCTCTCTTCTCACCAGCGCAGAGGCCGCCATCACCGACATCAGCCCCGATAACCGACTTTGCTCTGATAGAATCGCAGAAGGAGAACATACGTCCTCTGGCTACAGGTAGATCAGCAGCAACGCTCTCGAGCGTTTTCAAAGAGCCGTCAGCAGCGGACAAGGTCGTCCAGGAAGGTCATGAGCAGCATCGCAAGGATATCGAGGAGGCTGAAAGAAGAGATAAGGAAGGAGAGGATATGGTCGACGGTGTACAGGACGTCCTCGATGTATACAACAAGTGAGTCACCTCGCACGGGCTTCGACCAGAGCGAAGAAGACATCTGACTGTACTCTTCAGATACATCCTTTTCGTTGTACAACACCACCCATCATCCGATACCCATCTCCTCCCGCTTATCGAGACCACCACGCGGCGATTCGTAGGCGACGCCAGATATACACAGGATGTACGGTATCTCAAGTTATGGGTCATGTATGCGCGTCAGATCGAGCGCCGCGAGGAGATCTGGGCATTTCTGGAATCAAGAGATATCGGCACTCGACACTCGGTCTTCTACGAAGAGTGGGCGAGTGCTCTGGAAGGGCTCGGCAGGTGTGTAACCACCGCTCCATCCACCATGGATATCATGCTGATATAGCCTGTCCCAGACGGAAGAAGGCAGACGAGATCTACCGTCTCGGTATAGCGCGCAAAGCCTCTCCTCTCGATCGCCTGAAAAACAGGCACAAACAGTACTTAGAGCGCATCATGGCTCCACCCTCAGGCGTCGTGCCCGACGACGAACCACTCACATCCCAGCCAGCTCGCACCCCAGGTCGATCCGTGCTCGGCCAAGTCGCTTCCGTGCCAAGTTCCGTCGCGGGCGCAACACAGCTCGCACCGTCTATGCGCCTATCGTCTCGAGGCAATGGAGCGAAGATGGAGGTGTTTTCGGACGGCAGTGGTGGATCGACGGAAGAATCCGCGGCTGGCGAGTGGGCAGACTTCGGCACTCGCGATGCCAGAAGGAAGGAGAATACTGTTGAAGCTATGCCATGGAAGGGCGAGACATTGCCACAGAGCGCAGCAAAGGCTAGGGTTGCGCCAAGAACACCAAAAGTCGAAGTGTTCAAGGATGTTGTGAGCAGTCTTACATCTTGTGTGCATACGGCATGACTGACAACTGGCAGAGCGATAACGAAGCGGTCCGCGCCGCAGGCGAGGTCTTTTCCCGCTTCAAGCAGCCACCCACCGAAGCGGAGCTTCTAAAGACAGACCCCTTGAGGCACTACGATACCTCTGAACTGTCCACGGCAATCCCTACTCTGCCTGCACCACCACCGACCCGCAAGCCCACAAAGGCTGCCAAGAACGAACCTAGATTCGTAATGCAACCTTGGGAATGCCCTAAGGACGGGCCTGAGGTGAAAGGGAATGGAGGGAAAGTGGAACGAAGGATGTTCGACTGGACATCGGTGTTCAAGGGAGGTGATGAGTGGAGCTTTGAGGAAGTGAGGGCCAGACAAAGAGGTCTTCTTGGGAAAGAGTGGAGAGGAGAGATCAAAGACTGGGAGCGGGCATGGCACCAGCCAGGATGTCAGTGTGCTCCTTTTCTCTGCAAAGACTACAAACTGATGCCCTTCCTCACAGCCACCACTCCCAAGCAGGAAAAAGTCAAATCTGTGCCATCACCTACTGTCAATACCAAACTAGCCAATGCGGAGATCATGAGCATGTTCGATCAGACAATACACGGAGGCAAGATGAAGGATTCCGATAGCGAGTCTGAGTCGTCGGATGAAGACGACGAGCCAATCCAAACGGCTCCAACTCCACTGCCGACTCGAACAGCAGGACTGGGCATGCTTGCTCCCACGCCCGGCGGCGTTATACCTCCTACACCTACACCCGCTTCGGGATATGTAACGCAAAACCGACCATTGATGACGCCTGGCGGTATGGAGGTATTCAGTGATGAGAACGCCGTGCCATCTTCCACTAGCAAGGCTGGCAAATTCAACATTTTCAGCGAGACACCCGCCAAGACCCCTCTGTCCGCCAAGACGCCAACAGCATCCTCCTCTAAACCACGAGCATTCGGCATCTTCACAGATGACGAGAACGCGCCAGTGGATGCGACGCCCTCAGCTAGCGGTCGCCAGCCACTGGCACCAGCAAACGTTTTTGCTGGAACTCCCGCCATATCTGCACGAGTACCGGAGCGCCACGCTTTGACTGGAACGATACCCGAAGAGACGGAAGCAGACGAGGACGACGGCGAGCTGCTGCCACAGGTCTTTGAGGAGACCACGGAAGTGACGGTCAACGAAGTCGACGACGACGAAGATGAGTTCGGCGAGGAGGGCCGACCACGGGGTATGCGACGTTTCCAAATCAATACGATGACGCCCATTACCGAGCGGACTTGCGAGTATACTCAGATGACAGCCCTTCGCTCATCGACCACTGCATCGAGCAATATTTTCGGCACTTCGTCCGGTCGAACGAACAGTATAGACAATGACGACGACGCTTTCGTTGCTTCACACCCTTCGCGAGTTGTCGATGGTTTGACTGCTGTCGATGAGGAAAACTCTCAAACAGTCAGTGCGAATCAGTCATTGCTCGTCCCGCTCGAATTCGACAAATCAAACAGTCCCGACGACCTGCCCTCAGGAGACGTAGAAGCCGGCTTCCAGCTGCCCGAAGGCTTCACCATTCACAACGACAATCATACAAACACTATGCACACGATGGTCCTGGTCGATGGCACCGAGACCATGCACACAGCGAGAGAAAGCTCTGCTGAACCCATCACAGAGGCTTTTACGACGGCTATCATCTCTGAATCCACCCCTTTATCCAACCCTTGCAACCCTGCCAGTGAGGCAGTCATGTCCACTATTCTCTCCACGATCGAACCTCCTCTCTCGGCCCTGTCTGGCTTCGTCGACTCGCGGACAATGAACTCGGATCGATTCAGCGCATTGCAGAAGTACGCCAGGTCCAAGGTGCGCCGTGCAAGTACCAGCTCGCGATCATCCATTGCCCCCAGCGACGACAACTACACGCTGGATCTAGAAGGCAGACAGTTCGAAATCAGGGACAAGATCGGGGAAGGCGGCTTCGGGGCAGTCTTCCTCGGTGTTGACATTGCGGCTCAGCAGGCTCAAGACGACGCGGACAGCGATGACGAAGATGACGAAGCAGTGGATCAGGCGTTGGTTGCGATCAAGGTTGAGCAGCCAAGTAGCGTGTGGGAGGCGGTCGTGTTGGATAGAATTCACTCCCGAGTTGAACGGGCCTTGGGACCATCGATTGTGCACGCCAGAAACCTCTACGCATTCAAGGACGAGTCCTTCTTGCTTCTTGATTACTCAGCTCAAGGAACGCTTCTTGACTTGGTCAACAAGGCGACAACGATGGGGATCGCACCCTCTGTCTCCGGCGGTCCTTCGGCGGTCGACGAGCTGTTAGCGATTTTCTTCACTATCGAACTTCTCCGACTAGTTGAGGGCCTCCATCGTGCCAACTTCCTTCACGGAGACCTGAAGATCGACAACTGTCTTGTACGTTTAGACGAGAGCGCCAAGTCGACCTGGTCTCCAGCGTACGACCGGTCAGGCGCAAATGGCTGGTCGGACAAAGGTCTGAAGTTGATCGACTTTGGCCGAGCAATCGATCTCACGCTGTACCCGCTCAAGGAGAGACAGACTTTCGTGGTGGACTGGAAGACGGACGATCGGGATTGCCACGAGATGAGAGCCAACAAGCCGTGGAGCTACCAAACGGATTATTTCGGCCTTGCCGGTATCTGTTACTGTATGCTCTTCGGCAAGTATATGATTACCGAGGTGGATGCCGACGGGCGACGGAAGATTGACGCAGCGCTAAAACGAGTGAGTCGCCGATCTACCTTCCACATTCCCTGAGTCATCGTGAGAGAGGACAACGCTGAAGTGGAGATTACGTAGTACTGGCAAGCATCATTGTGGAATCCGCTGTTCGATATCCTCCTAAACCCCGGTCCAGTCGACGAGTTACCCATAACGGATCGACTCTCAGCTATTCGAGTGATGTTCGAATCGTGGCTGGAGGAGAATTGCCAGAAGGGAGGGAAGAGCTTGAAGAGCATGTTGAAGAAGGTCGAGCTCGCTGCGATAAAGGGGAGGAGGGGGTAGTTTACTTTGGCAGTCTAGCCGAGGTGTGGTGGTTCGAGGAGGCGTTATTCCATTGCATAGAGGACGGAGAACGACAGGGACTTTTCTGCTCTACAACTTACAACGCTCGTAGACTGTGTATAACATGTATAGTACTAAGTAGTGATTGTATGGGTCATTTATCCGATAGCGAGATCTCACTGTCATTGTCACCGGTGACAGCTTCGGCGATACGAGTGACGCCTCGGTGACAATCAATACTGTGAATTTTCTTGGTGCAGTGCAGTTGCCGATAGCCGAAGTGTCTTCATTCCCTGATAAACACGTTAAATCTTCTCAGTGATTTTCAATTCATCTATCCTAGCATAGCATAATTACGTGGGCGGCTCGCCGAACCTGAATCTCTGAGTCACACGTGAGAGTTCCGAGCCGAAGCCGAAGCCGCATGTATACACGTCACAGAGTCACAGCCGCCTGTTCTAAGAATACACAAAATATCAGATATATAAGAAGGGCCGCCGCTGGCAGGCCCGATAGTCAAGTCTCCCATCATTCCTACACAATCACTCTCACCTCTTTCAGCGCGGGGCGATACTCCTCGTGCCGATACTCTGCGTCTTACTCTATCTCTTCAACGCGCCCGCACCCGCCCGCACTGCTCAGCCGCCCGCAGTAATTCCCTCGACTGCAAGTGCACAACAAGACGGCATATCGCCTACAACCACAATGGCAGGTGTCGCCGCGAAAAAGATCGGACTGATTCTCGGATCCACGCGTTTGCTCTCCAATACAGCGGGGCTGTCATCCTACGTCCAGTCCGTCATCACTTCCTCCTTCCCAACTGTCTCCATCGAGGAAATACACTTGGCCAACTCCCCAGGACACCCACTACCCCTCTTACTGGAAGCGCTGCCTCCTGCTGGCCACTCGCGCGAAACGTTACCTGGCGCTTACGCTGATGCGGCCGTACGACAGTGGTCAGCAACGGTGTTGTCTTGGGACGGAGTAATAATCTTGACGCCGCAATACAACTGGGGGGTTCCTGCACCACTTAAAAATGCGCTGGATCAGATATTCAACGAATGGCACGAAATGCCGTGCGCGCTTATGACCGCAGGCGGGAGGGGCGGGACCAAAGTCGTCGATTCGCTAAAGACCATTTGCGGAGGGGGACTCGATATGGACGTCGTTGATGCTACGGTCGAATTCAAGATCCCGCGTGACCTTATCGCTAGTCCCGATAAGCGCATTGAGGGGGACGAAGAGTGGCTCAAGGAGGGGTACACACAGGCAGTCACGGCGGCTGTACGGGAGCTGCTGGATAGAATCGAGGAGAAGGCGGAGAAGCAGGGCTTGCTGGTTGCTCAGGAGTAGAGGCTGTCCCATGGTGGGTGAGTGAGCAGGGAACCAGAACTAGAAGGTAGACAAGTATACAGTATATGCAGCCAATGCAGTCCGTCTGGATTGCTATGACCGTCCCACTCTGCATTTCTGATAACGATGCAATAATATGCAATGCTGTACTATGTATGTCAATGGTGCACTTTCACGGCGCCCGTATCAATGGCAGTGCAATTATTCCCCATGTCGGCAGCGCTGACCGTCACAGAATTCACAAGAATGAGACGCTGAAACGATGCACCGTAGTGCAAGGTGCCAGGTGCCAGGTGCCAGGTGCTTGGTGCTCGGTGGCGTATCTCCTCTGTTGCTCCTGAAGTGAGAGGGACGCTCATCTCGATCGTACCCGCGCCCGCTACCGATATCGGAGACGAAAGGGGATGTTTCACAGGCACAACACCCGGACGGATGAATATCTAAGGCACGACCACCCCCGTCCGCTCAATCTCACACCGACACACACAAACGTTCATAAAGCAACCATATCTTCCGCATACACATCATCGTCTCTGCTTTTCAGCATCAGTAGACTGTTGACACGCACGCGCAATGGCAGATGCATACGAACCGCCACCTCCGTATGAGGCGAGGAATACTACTCTGGTCATTCCTCAGCCGACCACGACAAGTGCGACTGAGACCCGACCGGCAATTTCGCCAAGATCCGCTACTTCAGCCTCGACCCGATCGCCCATCTCATCCCGCTCCATCTCAACGATCAACGGTGAGCACTAGAGTGCTCAGCCTACTTCCCCTGCGTCATGGAGTCCAGACTGATGAAGGTATATGGCAGAACCGGGAGCGTTCACCAGTTCCGGACCAGGATTGGAGTCTAAAGCAGCATGGTCGACTTCGTCGCCCAACGAGATTGATACCTGGCTCGACCTCAAATCTCAATTACCGGACTTGTCCAGTGAACCGATTGCCGCCGTCCGTGAATATGCCTTGGATCCTATCGCAGCAGATGTACCGTCTCTCAACATTGTGATCTTCGCTGTGGGCCCGCCGTGTAAGTCAACTATTCCGCGATCCGAAACAGTCAGATTTGCTCACACTCTACCCCAGCGGAAGTAGCTCCTTTCCTCGCACTCGCTTCGCATCTCGTCACAGCATATGATCATACGGTGCGGGTAGTTACACATTCTAGACATGAAGGCAGTATCAAGCGGGCCGTATCCGACATTGCTAGACGACAAGGGAAGACGAGTGGGCATGCCGAGTTGCGTCTGCAATATTTTGGGATTTCCGACATGATGGAGGATGGGCAGTTGTCCGCTTGGAGCAGCAGTGAGCGTTCTACTCAATGCACTCGTCCCATATCTGTTGCTGTGCGCAGCTCACGGACATATCTCCTACTGTAACTTTACAGAGCCAAGCGAGCTGAAAGCAACACTAAGCGACTTACATCGCTCTACTTATTCTCTACGGAATGAAGGCGATCCACCTTTTGCACCGGACCTCATCGTCGCCAACCCCTTATCGATGGCCCATGTGCATATCGCTGAATGGGCCGGTGTCCCATTACATATCGTGTCAAGTGAGTCATCATTAAAGACCGGCACCACCCACCGTCTGTGCTAACGAGTCGGACAGCATCACCATGGTCCCCCACTACAGACTTTACGCATCCATCTATCAATATCAGACAGTCCAATACACCGAGAGGGCTGACGAACTATCTGAGCTACGCTCTCGTCGACAATTTGTGAGTGATATGGACTCGGGCGCTGAACAATCGTAAGTTGACAAAATGTCCAGGCTCTGGCGCGAGCTTGGAGGAGTGATCAACAGCCTTCGAGCCAGTGAGCTCGGGTTGCCTACGCTAAATGGCACGTCTGGTCCTGGCGCACTGGATCGATTGAAGATACCTTTCTCTTATGCGTGGAGTCAGGGAATCCTGCAGAAGCCCGAAGACTGGCCAGAGCATATTGGTAGGTGTTCTCAATGAGTCTTCTCCATAGTCGCAGAAGTGCTCATTCGTGTTCTAGATGTCACTGGCTTCATCAACGGGGAGATGTCCAACGAGACGATCGACAAAGAGCTAATCTATTTCCTCAAAGAAGGCCGGGCGCCAGTATATGTGTTGTGAGCAGCTTCCCGTCTGACAGGTTTCAAGCCTGACATTCGACTCTAGTTTGGATCTTACCGCCCGAGCGGATGTAGCTCAGAAAGTATTGAGTGAGTTTGCTACAAGATTAATCTCGGAATATCGCTGATATAGAGGTAGATGCTATTCTAGGCGCAATCGGACAAGTTCATGCGAGGGCCATCATCCATGCAATAGGCGTAGACATTGGAGAGGTAGACCCATCCGAGGTGTTCGTCGTTTCCGGTCAGTGAAAGATAAAAGACACTCAATCAGTTCAGCAGATGTTACCGATGCTGATACCGACTAATAGCCAAATTCAGTATACCGCTGCGATGGCTCGTAACTGAACAGCGCATATCAACTGTCATTCACGGAGGAGGCGAGTGTCACTGGTCGATAGTCTGACATGATTAGCCATAACTGATACGGAACTGTACTGTAGAAGCCGAAATGGTCGCTGCGGCCTTGCTTGGCGGAGTACCGTCGGTGGTGATTTCTTCTTCCTCCAGTGCAGAGTACGTAGCTCTTTGCTTTTCTTTACGACCCGGTGCTAACTCGGCAACTGCCAGCTTCATGAGTAGACGAGTCTCCGACCTGCGAGCCGGATCGCGTTCGATACACATCAACAATGTCGAGATAGGAACACTGATTCAAGCGCTCGAGCACGCATCTTCACCGGAGATCAAGCTCGCACTCAGAGAACTAGGCTACCAGGTCAAAGCGGAAGATGGTGTGAGGGAGACCGCAAGATCTATCCATCATCACTTGCCCTTACAAACGATGAGGTACGTGACGCAACCATCATAACATCGGACATGCTATATCAAATGTTACTTTGAATCGCAGATGCGATCTCATACCTTCACAGATTGCTGTCTGGTATCATCCAGATCTATGCCTGCGCTTATCAGCTATTGCAGCTGGAGTGATGGTGGGAGAAGGAAAGCTAGAATACAGGAATCTCCTTCCAAATCGTATGTCGACTACCAATTACGATAAGCTGGTTGTGGTGCTCACAGCTCTATGGATGCTGCAGGACCAAAAGAGCACCTGGTATCTCAAGTCTCCACAGATCCTGCAGTTGGAGGAGTTCAGTCCTTCTTCGTCGCTCTCACCAATTCTGTTGCAAATGTTGTGCAGCTTCTTGGGCAATCGGTATGTCTAACTCGTCGCAAACGCGCCTTCTGACCTGCTTGATAGTCGACCTCGAATGTCGTCGACACTTCTGTCCATCAGCTAGGTATGTCGCGTAGCGCACTGTCACTCAGGCAATCATGACTGATGTATTCGCTGGATGGAACAGCTGTGGCTTCTCGTCAGGTGCCTCATCCCTCTTCTGGGATTTGGAGATGGGAATATGAGGGTGAAGATCGAACTCGAGGAGAAGTGACAGATGTAAAGTCTGGTATGAGGGAGGCAAGAGATGAGCTCATGGCCGGTGTGCGCGATGGCGTCAAGGGTCTTGTTATGGAGCCTTGGAAAGGTGTGCAGAGAGCGGTAAGTCGTCTTGGCGAGTGTTGCAATGATGCGGTCCTGCACGTGCTGAAGTAGTCGTGAAACAGGGTCCAATCGGCGGGGTGACAGGCATGATACACGGGAGTGAGTTTGATCTTCATCCATATACTTCGCCAGTGTCCCGGCTGATCTGGCACTTGTACTAGGTATCGGACTCTTTACCCGACCGCTAGCAAGTAGTGTCCGAGCTATCGGGATGGGTGCTCAAGGAGCGACCTCCGAGTACAAAGCGGCACAATCGCGAGGAGCGGTCAAGCGTGGTCCGTCAGAAACCCTTCGTCTCGCCAGAAAGCAGATGAGCAACGAGGCGATCGAATCGCTGGATTGGGAGGACAGTCGACGGATTCTGCAAGCGTACAAAAGGGCCAAGATGCCTGCTCAGATCTTTGCGAGGCACGAGAGAATGGAAAGTATCTTGAGGGGAGTCGACGTGAAATCAGTCCCTGATGCAGGGATTGTATTGGGTGAAAAAGGAAGATTGGCTCAGGCGGAGGTGGAGGCGGAGAGCGCGAATGTGGGCGAGAGGAGCAGCAGTGGCAGTGGCAGTGGTAATGGTAGCGGAAAGTGGTGGAAAGGCAAGGGTAGGGCGAGGGAAGAACCCAGAAGGACGACTTCGGCTGAAGTGAAGAATACCAAACAAGCAGAAGTGAGAACCATGGCTGATCGAGACGCGAGGCGAAGGAACGGCAGTGGACCGAGTGGAGAGCAGTGATGTATCCAAGCTGAGATATTCACCAGTGTACTAGCCCTTGTAGACTTGATTTAATTTGATGATATTGTACAGCTAACATGCAGCATGTATGAAATACTTGCCAGTCTGATGTCAAGAGCGCACCTATACAAGTATACAGACCTACAAAGCCAAGTCACACATGGTGGAATGGATTATAGACTACCGTAACAACCGTATAATTTGTCCACGATCCCATATCTTTCCTACGCCACTGCAACCTACAACCACTATAGCGGAAAGTAGCATTTAATTACTATGTGATCATAATTGCTCAAAGAACGTATCGGAACGCCGTATTCTCCCTATCTGTCTTATCCTGGAGCCCTTCGAGGGCGCCCTCCGTCTCAGCGCGCCTGTCGATTTTACCATAACGCTTATCTCTGCGGCGATTGGAGAAGACCATGTAGACTCTAATAGTGACTGCGATGACGGCTTGGACGCAGAAGAAGACGAGGATGATGGCGAGCGCTTTCGAGTACGTGCTTGATCCGGAGGGGAAGATGAACGGGCCGACAATGTTCGCCGCAGCGAACACTACGAGTGCTGAGCCATATACGAATGCTCGCTTCGTGTGCCCAGCGAAGTTGACGCCGATGTGCGCTTGGAAGAACGGCCATGTGACGGCGTACGAGTTGATGAGCCAGTACGCGAATGCGCGCGCCCACTTGGGATGGTTTCCGGTCGTCGTGGCGTACACTGCTGAGATGCCCGCGATGGCAGGTATCAAAGGCAACACCATTCCGAGAGTCCGCAGACCGCCGTACTTCCTCGCGAGGATACCCCAAGTCAGCAAACTGCCTGCGGAGACGATCGACGAGGGTAAGCCAGCAAGTAGAGTATTGAATGTGTTGAAGCCAAAGGACGAAATGACCAGAGCTGTGATACGGGACAAGCGATTAGCTGATTGCACCCTGATGACGAACGGTGGTCGAGTGCAGTTAGAAATGCGGCCGTGCACTCACTGTTGAAACTCGACAGACCGTTGGGCACCATGGCGAAGAAGACGTATAGCAAGCTGAGGTAGTACATCGGGTCGCAAAGCGCATCCCAGACCTGGTGGAGCTGGACTAAACAGTTCGAGTCAAGTCAGCAATCCCCATCGACTTAGGTATAGTAAGGCATGACACTTACGCGCTTGGCCCTTGGTGCCGACCATGTTCTCGGCTACTCGCTCGATGGCGACCACTTTCTCCTCTTCTGTGAGGAAGCGGGCGCTGACGGGTGTATCAGGCATGAAGAGCGCCCAGCCCGCGCCGAGAGCGATGGACATGAGACCCAGAACGAGGTAGATCCAGGCCCACTTCTTGAGGGCGGTACTGGTGATGTGGCCCAAGCCGTATGCGACCAGAGTGAAGATGAGGTAGAATGTGCCCTATAGTGCCAGTATCAGCGAAACATTCTCGTCGTA
This sequence comes from Cryptococcus sp. GC_Crypt_3, assembly GCA_026538395.1. Classification (NCBI taxonomy): domain Eukaryota; kingdom Fungi; phylum Basidiomycota; class Tremellomycetes; order Tremellales; family Cryptococcaceae; genus Cryptococcus; species Cryptococcus sp. GC_Crypt_3. The sequence goes on from JALPCB010000031.1 coordinate 49,653, forward strand.
TCACAATGCAGTGATGCAGTGAAGGTGACGTACCTGCATAGCTCCCCAGATCAACGTACGGACAGCGTTCTCCTTACGAGTGTAGAAAAGCGCGGTGTAGCTGACGAGGGAAGGCACAAGAGGTGCTTCCGACATGCCAAGCAAGAAGCGGATCGCCATCATATCGCTGAAATTCTTGCAGCCCATGGTACCGAGCATGAGCACACCCCAAATCACACAGGTGACAGCGATGACTTTGGCCAGGGGCAGTCGTGCTGTGCAGTAGAAAGCGGGGATCTGACCTGCACGCGCGAAAGAGACATCTCCAGTATCAGTACTCGAGTACTACCATTCTCGTTGGCGAGAGGAAGGCAAGAAGACGCACCGGCGAGATAACCAAAGTAGAACATGGAGCTGACCCAGGAGTACTGATTGCCCACCAGACCCAAGTCGGTCTTGAGATTGAAAAGCACAGCCCACGCCAGAGCTGCCTTGTCGATGTAGTTGACGCCTGTGTCGTGGAACCTCTTCTTTAGTATCCAAAAGACCATTTAGGACCGAAGTGACATGCTCACCGACAAGGATACACATCATGGCTAGCAGGCGAATATCAAACTTCCGCGCGATACGCTTACTGCTTGCTTCCCACGCAGCTTGCTGTTCGGGCGTACGTTCATACTGTCCATCGACATTTTGAGCGTAGATCGCATACCCCTCGTCAGCAGTGGTCGGAGTATGACCGATGACGTCTTAGAGGTCGTTGACGTGCTCGTCCTTCTCGGTATATATCGTTGCCATATTGAGCAGTTTTATCGTGTGACTGAGAGTCTTCACAACGCCCGGACCAATTTCGACAGAAGACTATCTTAAGCAATTCGCTTATCTCTGTAGTCCAAATGCTCTGTACGAAACGACTTCGCTGCCTTGACTCTGTGGTCGCTGATGTTCGGCCGGCTCCCGATTCGACCCGCTAGGCCAGAGCTCCCCTGCCTCCGCTTGTACCTCATGCTTCCATCTCCGCCTCCGCCTCTGCGCCTTTGCGCTCAAGCAAGCACAATAAGCTTGCCGTGTGGCGCTATGATCCGTTGTCAGCTCTGACAAAGACGTGCCAGAGCCACACGGAGCTTAATCCGGCCGCTAATACTAGTAGCGCCATTGTGGTCGAGAACGATTTCAACTCCCTATCCTTGGAGGGCGCGTCACTTCTGGCCTGACACGCCGTTATCATCACGAGCCAAGCAAGCCGGGCATCTCCGTCGAATGCGCAATCTGCAAGCTTAAGTTCGTCGTCGAAGAGTGGACCCTTCCGCTCGGTATCCAAGTTATCGCTCATGTCCGATAACATCTCGGGCGGGCTTTCGGTTCTATACACTCACCTCCCGCTCGCCGATCCGAACCTTTCTAGGGCGTAAAGGCCATCTTCGCAGAACTCACGCGGTCCTGATCCACCTTGCACTGCGCAATCTTGAAGTGGTATTGGGCTCCGTACAACAGGTGCCCTGCCCTCATGATTTCAGTTTACTGCCCGAGGATGCCCAAAATGCAGCCTAACAACCTTCTCGGCTTTCACCGAATACAGTCGGCTGATCCGATCAATCGAAGCTGAGATTGCAATGAATCGACGATTTGAGGTGGACCCCTTGAATCGTGTGAGGCCGAAGGTTACAAACACCACGAACACTACGATAGCTGTGAGCGCTCAGCAAGATGACAGCGACAAAGTGGCCCGAGCCAGACGAAGGGCGATGTTGCAAAGTGCTCCAAGGGCTGATACAGATCAAGTCGTACAGCAAGACCGAAGGCGAGCTTCACGCGACGGCATATATGGCCGAGCAGATGAAGGGGATAGGCCTAGATGCTGACGTGTACAAATTCGATAATGGGCAAAGGCAGAATGCTGTGGGTGTATGGAAAGGGACTGGCGGGGGCAAGACTTTGTTATTCAATGGTCATCTCGATACCAACCCTGTTGGACAGGGGTGGACCGTCGATCCGTGGGGCGGGCTGATCAAGGATGGGATGATCTACGGTATAGGCGTTTCGAACATGAGTTAGTACGAGCGCTTTCCCTCTGGCGTATCCACTCGAATACTATGATGCGGTAGCTGAATGACGCTGATTGGGTAATCGCTTCAATCAGAATCTGGATGCGCAGCATACTATTGCGCTGTCGATACACTCAAGGCGGCCGGCTGGACACCGAAAGGCGATGTCATCCTTACGCACGTAGTGGGAGAACTGCAAGGTGGGCCAGGGACAGTGGCTCTGATCGAGCAAGGGCGATGCACGGCGGACTATTTCGTCAATTGCGAGCCGACAGATCTTAAGGCTATCACGATGCACGCGGAGAGCTTGATCTTCCGCGTCGAGCTGACGGGCGTGACGCGGCAGTGAGTGTGATCCCGTCGTCATCCTCTTACCTCAGTCCCCCTGTCTTGCTCCGGACGGTTGTTCAGAACGAGAGTTCATGTCGCTAATACACCCCACCTCAGCATGAGCAAGAGGGAAGAAGCGACCGACGCGTTGATGGCTTCCGCAGACCTCTTACCTCGCCTGAATGCGCTCACCTTCCCCAACGCCAAGAACTCCGACGTGGAAGCATGCAACCGATGTTCAGTGGGCGTCGCGCAAGCTGGCCTAGGGCGTGAAATGGCCCCTTGGCGTCCGCCCCAGATAGCCGATTTCGCCATCCTTCGCGGGGCAGCGTACGTCTATAGCTCTCTCAGTAACTCAGCATATATCGACGAGGTACGGACCGCTTGCTGACTCGTGATGTTTCGTTGCGCTCTATAATAGGCGATTCGGCCCGGGTCAAACGGTTTACGACGTCTTGGCCGCTTTGGAAGAGTGTTGTCGGGAAACACAACGTTCGGGGTTCCCCGACTTGGAGTTCGAGGTGATACGCGAACAAGTGGACGGCATGCCGTCGTTCGAGGTTCCCAAAGACGCACATATAGTCAAACGACTGAACGACGTGTACGAGCAAGTCAGACCGGGTCATTTCCAGCCGACTGGGGCATTAGCGCCGCAGTGTTTCTATGGGTCTGATGCGGGCCACTTGTATCGCCGTTTAGGGCTGGAAGGGGTCGTCTGCGGTCCGGGTGGCAAGTACAACACCATGCCGGATGAGCGAGTAGAAGTGAGCGAAGTACTTCTGATACCGGCACTACTCTAGTACTGACGTTTGAACGTTAGATCGTAGATTACATGGACTGCATCAGGATGTTCATACGCCTCATTGTGGACGTGTGCGGGTGAAAGCGGGTCAGAGACCACTCCATGGACATTTGGAAGAGATGATACATGTATACTACAAGTCATAATCATGCATGCATACAGCAAAAGCAAAAAGTCCATATGATATTATCACAGTGATACAGGACAGACTATCGCTGACACCACACTCCAAACCAGGTCGCTCGCTTATTTGACTCAAGATTCTGAGCTGATGGCGCTTACGACTCAGACACCCGCGGCCGTCCTGGCAGCCCACATGAGACCGAGGAAGCTTTGTCCCTCCGGGGACTGCCCAGAGTAGACATTCCATCCGTTATCCCACTCGGGGTTGACCACCTAGTAGCCACGCATGAGCATCAGCAAGTGTATCGAGGCGAACGAGGCGATCACTCACTTGGGTCAGCCATCCATCACTGCCTACTTTGCCTACGACGGCATCAAACATCGCACTGGCCTTGGTATCCATCCACGAGTTCACACGCCACGGCGCAAGTGTTCGGAATCGATAGTAAGCCGCCGTGATGATAGCTGTTCCAGAGGAGTCGCCTGTGGAATCACCCGTGTTGAGCATGTAGTTCGGGACAAGATTGGCACTCTGCATATCGTGAGTGAATTGTAGTCAGCACAGCAATCAAGCACGTGCTTGCCAGTGTGTAATTATAAATGAAGCACTCACGTTGAGCTGGTTGAAGATGGCTGTGAAGACACCCGCAACAGTCGACTCGTATGGATCGATCACAGACCAGAACGTGCCGGATTGACCAGCAGAGTATATGCTCGCAACCTGGAAGGCGTCAGGATATTAGCTTACAGCTTTCTGCAAGTCGAGCAAGTGATCGCACCACTCTAGTGAAGCCCTCCAACATCCAGCCGTTGCCTGTAGCCCATGGGTTCTGGTCCCAATCGGGAATGTGGAGGAACAGCATGGTATTGTAATTCAACAATGAGCTGACTTCGAGACACCATTGCGACAGGGCGTCATTGAGCATTGTTTCGCTGTTCGTTGCCATGCCGACGTCTAAGTTGAAGTCATGTCAGCGGGGATCTCCGTCTAGCAATCAATCACCCGCAAGAGTCTGAGCTCACATGCTACGAAAGGCGGGATCATGTAGCCCATGTCTGCCCAAGTCTCGAAATACCCCTCTCTCTGCGATAATGTGCCTAAAACGGATAACAGACAGAGTCGGCAACTTGTCAGCCACAATTACTTGTCCCGTTCACGTATGGATGGTGCGAGACGAGAGCCGCAAGCTCACCGTTACTCGACCTAGTCCCAGATTCCAGATGAGCGTACTGGCCACCGACGGCCCAAGCGTAATCTACGCCCTTACGGCCATTCGCATAAACGCTTTGAACGGTAGACTGCTGGAAATACTCGGCGGCTATCCACGCCCCTGCGCCCAGAGCACATGGGTCGCCCAACGCTCCATCGCCATCCACAAGGGCCGTACTGGGCAGACTGACTGGTGAAGTGGAGGAAGAGAGGTAGTTGGCCAGCTTCGTGTCGGTGGTTGAGGAGGTCGATGGCGCTCCTGACCACGAGTATGAAGAGAGTGATTTGGTGATTACGTCCAAGAGGGACCACGGCGGTGAAGCCGTAGCGCGCTTTTGCATATCAGAAGCGTCCCTTCTCATCTCGCGATGCGTCCTATTGCCCCATCCGTCCGGCACCGCCCTCTTTCGTGCGGAAGGAAGGCTGCTCGAGTCGTAGCTGTAAGGCGAGAGGTAAGGGTAGTACACCTCTGTGAGCGAGTTGGCGAGCGTGCCCAACTCCCACGAATGGGTAGAAATGGAGATAGCATTCTTCAGTGCCGTGGGAAGAAGAGACGTAAGACGGGTATACGAGGCAGCAGTAATGGCCGAGTTGGGCGAAAGAGTGGGGAACGCATGGTAACCAGACGAGTCGGTTGTGGGTAGGCCAGAAGTCGTGGAGGCGGAGGTCGAAGTGGAAGTGGAAGTGGAAGTGATCTTGCTGCTAATGCTCGAAGAGGTGGTCGTGGCAGCATGCGACGACGTAGAGCTGGAGACAGAGGTCGAGGTCGTTTTGGAGCTAGAGCCCGAAGAAGAGGATGCGGCCTTGCTGGACGAAGAGGAAGCTGCCTTACTAGAAGAACTGCTGCTGGTCGCTGCTTTTGACGTAGCGGTCGAAAGGACAGATGATGTGGTACTGCTTTTAGATGCAGAAGATGAGATGGAGGAAGAAGCGATCTTCGAGCTGGACGAGCTAGTGATCGAGGATGATTTGGAAGTGGAAGACGATGTGCTAGTGCTAGCTTTGGATGTAGAGGTGGAGGATGAAATCGACGACTTGGGCGTAGTTGATGTGGAAGTAGAGGTGGAGTTGGAGACGCTGGATGAAGTGCTGCTGCCGGTGCTCGAGCTAGCTTTCGAAGAAGAGATAGAAGCAGAAGTACTCATTGAGGAAGAGAGTGCTGAGCTCGCAGAGCTAGCAGAGGTGGAACTGCTCTTCACGGCGGAGGAAGAGGAGATGGCAGTCGAGGTCGACTTCGCACTGGCCGAAGTAGACGTCGACGTAGACTGGCTAAGTGAGGTCGAGCTCGAAGTCGAGATGCTCTTCAGCGCTGAGGATATGGAACTAGACGAAGACGAAGAAGAGGAAGTATAGATAGGACACGCGCAAGTATACTGCGTCAAGGGCGTTGCGGCTACCTGCTGTTGTCCCACTGTCAACGAAGCCAGTACAAGCCATAGTGCTTGTAGCTGTATTGACGAGGTGAGCATTGTGCCTGCTGGGTGGTGGATAGCGGGCGGTGGGTAGTAGAGGTTTCTCCTGTTGGAGAAGTTGGTGTAAAAGAGTGTGGGGTGCTGGGAGTCAGCAGTCGAGGGGTCGAGCGTCTTATACTTGTAGATGTGATTGCACCATCAGTGAAGTGTTGATGTCAACACACGGGTTAGTTGATGATCGATGATTGATTGATGATTGATGATCGAACAATCGAACAATCCATCAATCAGCAGCCATGATGAAGGCATCCCGTTCAACATCCCCGCTTGATGCACATGTCGGATCCAGATTGAATGCCTTTAGCTTGATGCTTGTTGACATCCTTTGCTGCTGCATGAACCATGTTCAGCCAGAGTTGTACACTTACGGTAATGTGTGATCGACATGACCCATTCGGACGTAAACAGGACATTGCAGGAATATGACATTGCCCCAATGGACAAGCTCTAGCTCTCATCTTTGATTCGGATAAGATTAACGCTAAGACAACAACAGTAACTGTCGGACCGGGATCGGACATGCCGCAGCGTTGCATTTTGGTATGCGGGTTGAAGAGATGAGCCAGCGTGTATGCATTGCACCCTCCGTACTACTATCGCATTATATGAAGTCGTAAAATTGTAAGGATATATACCTGCTACACCAACCACACCTCTGCTATACTGTATACTCGTACAAACCTCTATTCGACCCATTATGATCCCCCGTTTTTCAGAGCAAGAGCTCGCTGCACTGCATTCGCTGCGTCTGCTTGGATATGGAGCAGGTCTTGTCTGTTCAGTCGCTACATGCGCGAAACGTACACATCAGTACTGCAATCGGAACCGCTGCAGATGATTTGCAGCTCACCTTGGTATCGCACAAGCTGCGGAAGGCGGATTGCGGATCATCGTACAGCGCCAAAGGCGTATCGAACTATCGTATCCACCCTGATCAGCTAACCTTTCACTCGTGCAGCATTATACTAGGAGAATCACTGACCTCCGCGACTTGCCCAGCGTCCATGACTAGGATACGATCATAGTAGGCCACCGTCTGCAATCGGTGCGCGATGGAAATGAGCTAATTGTTGGGTAGGGCCAGCGAACAGCGATCAGCGATACTGTCTTGACATAGTGTGGTAGTGGACATACAGTCACGTCTGAGAACTCCGTTTGGATGATACGCTGGATAACAGCATCCGTCTCTGGGTCCACACTCGAAGTCGCCTCGTCGAGCATGAGCACTTTACACCGTCTCGCCAGCGCTCTGACCAATGAGACTGAGTCAGAGTCAGCACTCTCCTCTACTATATCACGCTGCAGTCTGAAGTCCGAAGTCTGAAGGCGAAGGAAGACCGACGAGATCCACTCACTCAGCTGCCTCTCGCCCGCACTATAGTTGGCGCCCTCATTCTGCACTTGGGCGTCGAGCTGAAACTTGTCTCGTTGGACATTCGACCCTTCCTGATCCCGCACTAGGCTGATGGCCGCTTCGAGCTCTGCGTCCGTACGCTCGCCCGTCGGATCGACGTTGTCTCGTAGTGTCCCGCCGAAGAGGAATGCGTCTTGCGGGATGATCGCGAGGCGGTTCCGTACCTACACAAGCACGCCCCTTCGTCAACATTTATAACAACACACTGACCGGGTGATATTGCTATGCAAATGGGCGTGTACGTACCGTGTCCAATCCCATTTCCTTCAGATCCCGTCCATCAACAACAATCTTTCCGTCCGATAACTCCACGGTCCTGAACAGCGCTTGGGCGATACTACTCTTCCCCGCACCGGTTCTGCCGATAATGCCAACTTTCTCCCCTGGATTAATAGTAAAGCTCAGTCCTTTGAGGATCAGAGGCAGTTCCGCTCTGTAGCGGAGTTGGACATTTTCGAATTCGATCTGACCGCGAGAAGGCCATTCGGGTCCTGGATCGGTCGGTAGTGTGGAGCCCGCCTCGACCTGTAAGTCGTTATAATATTGTACGCGCTCGACATTGTTCTAAAAGGCCAGGTGAACCAATGAGCTTGTGCTGATATTGTATTGCAATGACGAGTCAGTCACGTACCATTTCTTGCTCGACCTGTGCAAATAGCTGGACCAACTGCGAGAACACTATGTCTCGAGTCAGTATATCCGCATCGTCTGACTGATAGCCGGTCAGAATGACGCACCAGAGGCAGCGGAAAGCGAGTAGGTGAGGACAACACCGAGCTTTGAGGCGCTGATCTGGTTGCGGAAGACGGCAGCGAAGATGGCGATCAACTATACGCGGAAATAATACCAAACATCAGTGTCAGCTAATTTAAATCAAAAGCTTGTTCGACTGTATGACTCACCAAGACCAGACTGTAACTCAGGAAGTCGAGTCGTACTCCGAGCCACCTAGTATACGGATCAGTCACGTTTCACGGTTATTGGGCATTCACGAGAAACATACCGCTGAATCGTAACCTATATCCTCAAGAGTCAGTACAGTAATATTGCGCATACACTGGACGAGGAACTCACAGTGATGATGTACGCTTGCTACAATACGCAACGACCGCCAGGTTAGTCTCTCACTCGTTCTGCGGAGAATAGAACCAAAAACACTCACACACTCGACGTTTACAGCATCCTGTAATCGTGTTTGGAAATTCTTCTGTTGTCTAAACGCCCGAATGACCGACAAACCCGCAAGCTGCGCAACACATGCACATATGTGAGCACGGTCAACTCATGAAAGGACTATACTATGCAAATTATCGGCGAGACGTACCTGCTCGCCGAACGAGGTGTAGATGGAACTTCGAGCTATCGAGTCCAGTCGCTTGACTTCTCGTGATGTCTGACGATAATATGAGGCGGCGAGGTACTGATCATCGCCCAAGTCAGATCGCCTACATCAACTATCGCCAACAGTGATTGATTGCTAATTTACTCACGTAGAAGAGGCCGAGAGGGATGAACACTAATCCTAGCCATGGGAAGGAGTAGACGACCAGTGCGAATGTCCCAACGACGTTCAATGCATTTGTCAAGAGCTGATTCCATACTTGTGCGAGACGATCGTCGAGCATCTCGATATCTACCAATTGCACCAGTCAGCTTGCCGATAGATAGTCTCGCTGCTGACGACTTGGCAGGTGACTCACCTTTTGAAAGACGATTGATGATTCGACCGGTCTACATCGCCAGAACTCAAGGTCAGTCGCGTGTACCTCCCGTCGAATGATTGACTTACAGGTGTCCTATCGTGCCATCCAACTGGGCTTCGCATGACAGCTTTCCATGCGCCGTCGAAGAGCGTGAAAGACGCTTTGATCCCCGCGATGTTGGTGTAGTACGAGGCGCCCCACTGTAGCATACAAGTTTAGCGAAGTACTACATACTTGACGTCACTGGATGAGAGGGACTTACAGTGAATAGCGCAGCCATCACTCCGAGCGCTATCGACAAACAAGGAGAGTCAGCCCTGCGATAGAACCTATTTTACATGTCGAGATCCGCCGTAATCCCTCACAAGCATAGACAGCCATATAATCTCCTTGGCCAAAACCCCCAATTTCGCCACCGGACCAGAAGCCGAGGAACAATGAGTTGGCTACAGTTGCAGCTTGAGTGCCTATGAAGAGCACAGCGCAAAAGGCGATCATCGGCCACGAATTGATGGCTTTACCGTATTTCCCGTAGACTCGCCAGGAAACTGCGCCTGTCTCGCGCTCTTCGTCTAGCAGGAGCTTGCCGCCCCCGCCGGGTGCTTTGGTCTTGGTTTCAGCAGGTTTGACTTCTGCCGCCTCCTCGTTGTCGTGCGAGCTGGAAGTCGAGCCGAACTCCTCCATCAGTGTCCGGAACACACCTTGTTCTTCCCGTAATGCCTACTCAGCCCGTAATCAGTGTCATACTCGAAGCGATGATATTGAGAGACTCAAACGCACCGCGTACGTGCCCTGCTGGACGACCCGTCCTTGATTGGCCCCTTCTCGATCTAGCACTAAAACCCAGTCTGCCTTGGGCAGGACGTCCAAATGATGCGTGACCAGAATTCTCGTTTGCTTGGCAAGTGGTCCGTTCAGGATACAATGGTGCAATATATGATGCCCGACGTGCGCGTCTACGGCCGACAGGGGGTCGTCGAGAAGTACCACTTGGCTTTTCTTATCGTATGCAGCTCGCGCCAAGCAGATTCTTTGGCGCTGTCCACCTGAAAGAGTGATACCTCTCTCACCGATCTTCGCTCTGAAGGAATAACAATCACAATTAGTATCACGAGCAATAAGACTCTGTCTCAGCGATAAGCGACTGCTCACAAATCTCCATCTGCCAACAAGTCCACGTCCGGGCGCAGAGCACAAGCATCGATGATCTCGTTGACGCGATCGAGATCGACGTCCTCCGGCCGAGAGGAGAAAGTGATGTTGTCTCGGATCGTCCCCGATTGCACCCACGCTTGTTGCGGGACTGAAAGGACCCAATGAGCGCTCTTCGTTGTGAGGGAAAGCTGAGACTACGTACCGTATGTGACCGGTCCACCAAAAGTGACATGACCACTGATCAACCGGACCTCGTTAATAAGACTGGAAAGTAGAGCAGTCTTGCCCGTCCCGACTCTGCCGACAATACAGACGAGCGAGCCTTGCCCCGATGTCAGCTTGACCTCCGAACTAAAACGAAAAGTAGAGACGTACCTCTCGGAATCTGCAGTGACACGTCGGGAAGCGAGAACGGGATACCCTCGTCTACCTTGGGTTTCTCAAGTGGCGGCAAACCCTTTTTCTCTCTTTCTTTAGCTTCCAGCTTCTCCTTCTTTGCTGCTTTCTTAGCGTTTCGCTGTCCGACGCGATGCGATCCAGGCCCCCCGGCGCGGCTGCCCGCCGAAGTATCCGGCGGCTTGGCGCTGTCGAATTGAAATGTGCCTTGAACGTCTAGCGCCACTGGCAATGTCTCATCAATCTTGATTTCCCTCTTGAGCTCGTCGCACTGCGTTATCGTTAGTCCCGGTACTTTAGTAGCTGGCATACGGAGAGCCAGGACTTACACGTAGCATAGCACCGATACGGCCTAACGAGATCAGAAATGTCCGTCAGCTCGAGTCCGGTTTGTGTGGGAACATCCGCGCTTGTCAACTCACCGATACCGACTGCAGCGTCGGCGGTCGCAGCAAATGCTAGAGGCAAAAACGAGATCGGCTGTTTTAGGGTATTGAAGTACTGCAAACCCGAGAAGATGATGGCGGCGTTGAGTACGTGTCCGCTCAAGCCGTAAGTGATGAACGTGAGGACAGCGGCCAGGACGGGGATGAAAGACATAGTGGAAGTCATCGTAGCGCGGTTGAAGCCGTTTCGACGTAATTTCTCCAGCTCATTGCGACGCAGCTTGGAGACTTTCTCGCCGAAGAACAGCTCGTACGCATTGAACTTGACTGCGCGAATGTTGTTGATGATCTGGTTCCAGTACTAGCATATCAGTACGAGTTTCGCCTGAAGTCGGATGTAAGATCGAGCTGACCTCGGACAGCAGTCGGACACGCTTGTCAACGATCTGCATCTGCGCTTGACGATACGTGATCATGCGGATGAGCATCAGGCCTGTGTCCATGACCAAGTCAGCTTCTTTGAAAACAAGGAGAGACCGTAGAAATGACGCGTACCCTGTATTGGCGTAGCGATGACGAGGATGGCTAGTCCTACTAGGGCCGAGTATCCGAGGGTGTAGATGAGCAAGCCTACACCGACGACAATCTGCAAAGGCTGGACGACCAAGTCCAGCGTCATAGGAGCGGCAAAGTCCTGGTCGATCATAGAGTGTGAGTTTTAGCCATAGTCTCAAACGGAGACGGCGACGCACAAGGAAAGAGCAGTCTGCCGAGACCATAGTGGTGAGTCGACCATTGGTCATGTCAATTCTGGCTTTGCCTGACAGGCGCCTGCGGTGAACAGTAGATATTAGCATTCGCTTGTGGGCTTTGATTGCACGACGAAAGAAGGGACGAACATGGATTTCCTCGATATCAGGTCGATAAGCTACTCGCAGCTATCAGCTTAGTTTTGCCAGGTTGATTTGTGATAGCGCACGCACAGAAGATCTGAGAACGAGACCCTGGACGGCGCCGATATTTTGGGCGTGATAAGTGAACAAGCTCGCCGAGATCTCCATAACAAACAACCCTACTGCTAGCCCGATACCGTATCCCACCGACTTTGGCGGGGTGAGATCGGCGGTGGACGTGCCTGCCTTCTGAGCGTTGTGGTAGGCGTTTGCGAGCTCGAGCTGAGCGATGATCTTGCGCGTGATCAGCGGCGCGGTGATTTGCAAGCACGCTGAGCGCTTGCGTTAGCATAACGAACGTGGCTTGTTAAGCGGGAGGGTATTAGTGAACCGCAGACGACGTACCGCCGCACGCCTTTAGGATGATGGCGAGCCACCACTTGAAGTAGATCGTGTGATACATGGCTTTGATGAGGGACTGGTCGTACCACTTGCCATCCTCTCTGGCCAGCTTGCCCTCGGCTATCTTCTTCGCTTTGGCCTTACCGTACAACTTGATATTCTCGTCCTTGACCGCTTTCGTCGCTACCTTACCACTCTTGCCTGATTCTGATGAAGTGGAAGTCGGTGCATCAAGCGTTACTAGCCGCGGCTGGATAGCGCCCTCTGCGTCGCCCTCGAGCTTGGTCGCCTCGGTATTCAGCGCCATAGTCTGGATCACATCCACCACAGCCGCGTCATGTCTCCCCTCGTCATCCTCCGCAGGACTACTGGGCTCGGTTTCTGCTTGTGCGGCCTTCTCGATATCCACGTCTCCTTCGCTAGATGCCTTGTCTTCGCTGATAACCTGGCCGGGGACGGACGCAGGCTTGTACTTGTCCATTCGCAGCGAGGGCGGGAGTCGTTGCATGTAGTTGACTTCGAGGGCGTCCGCGACCTACCACATGGCAATGAGCTCACGTCAGTATACATAGCAGATGGGTAAGCCGAGTCTGACACATACATTCCTGCATTGCAGATCCTCGGTCAGAGTCCATAGATCTACCACCAGAACTCTACATCAGCGTCCAGCCAACGTACAGCAACTTGGAGGACCAGACCAGCGAATGGCTCACCATCCAATTGCAGAGGCCGCGAATAGCCCACTCGCATAATAGGCGAGATCCACCAGAAGACTAGGCGCGAGAGCGGATTCGCCCTGTTTTGCGGTAAGGGCACATCTGCGAACGCCGCATCTGGTGCGGGCTTGGGGTGGTAGAATGGAATCGGCATCGCGGCGGCGGCGGTGGCGGCGGCGATCTTGGTTTGTTTACAGTAAGGCGTTGTTTGTCCCAAGTCTACCGGTTATTATACGATATATTATATGATGGGTCGATGGTTCGCAGCCTTGTCTGAGCCGTAGCCGAGCTGACGCGCACGTCGGTCTTGCCTCGGCCTACAAGTCGACACGCAATTCAGGACGAGTACGAGTACAAGTGCTCGTATAACTTGTACTCGTATACTCGAGTGCGACGCGCAATCGATGGAAGAGCGATCGAACTTGAGAGTAAAGTTACAGCTTGCAATCCACAGTGCAAGAGACAATCTATAACAACCTGGCCTTCACTCGGTCACTTGCGATGGTGTTATTATATATGATTATTATGATGGAGACATGCGCAGCTGCTCGTAGACGTCGCCATATGCATACCACCTGATTTACTCATGACACCATGCGACTTCCTTTGTCGTATGGTCTGGTGAAGTCCGTAGGTATGGGAATTTTGTTGTGGGACGGTGAGTTCACGCCGCGCGTCTATCGGTACAATCGGTCTAGCGGTCGATCGAGCCACGGAGATCTCCGTTGGTGACATGCATGCTGCCATTTCTGATATGCTGACAATCTTATTAATAGACAACCAATGTCACGGCGCGGAATGCATCATTTCAGCCGACGGTCACAAAATATCCGTTTTAGCCGCAACCGCACATGGTGTCCTCCTCCAAAGTCAAGCTCGCTCTTGACAACGGGTATCCATGACAAAAGGCATATGCATCATGCATGGCTGTAGGTATCAGTCGATGGAGGTGTCTTAGACAGGGACTCCGGGAAGCCTGCAACAGATACTACGTTAGTCTGCATGTCGAGATACGAGTCTGCCCGAGAGTCCACGCACCGAACAGATCCCTTCGCTCGACCATATCAACCAAGTCGAGACGGTTCATACTATCAAGCGAAGCGAGCTCGTCAGTGCCTTCGCCACGCATCATCATACTCTTAATAGAACTAGAAAGGTGAACGCACTGCAGACAAGCTCCTTTCAAGGTGTTCCACAAAGAACTGCTGGTAACGCCTTTGGCTGTATTGCCAACTTGCCCATACCCGTAACCTTGGCTAGCGTCCGCGTCCTGGATTCGCAGCGCGTCGAGCGCAGATTGCGCAGCGAGCGGGTATTGTCCCAAGTTGACGTACGATATGGACAAGTTGAAACTGCGTGAATGCAGAATGCGCTTAGCAGATACAAGTTGGTATCGCGGGCGCAGGCAAGATGGACTTACAGCGCTCGAACGAAGCTGGGATGAATAGACAAGGCTTTGTGATAATACTGTATCGCCTCGTTTGATCGGCCGCTGTTGGCGAGAGTAGCGCCTAGACGATTGTACAATAGCCAGTCCTACGCGTCTCGTTTCAGCACACATGTTAACCTTCTCCGTTGTGAGCTCTATACCCACATCAGGCTTGACCGCAAGCGCTGCTAGGAAGCAGTCTTCCGCCTTCGAGTAATCCTTTTTGTACGAAATGGTCAGTAAGCGATAGTCAGGCGAAGCGGCTCCTGACGTTGCCCATCGACGTACCTCGCTAGCGTTGAAGAGCACTCCCAGAGCTTCTTGCACGTCCGCCTCAATCTCATGCGGATTGCGCCGCGCGATGTCGATCAGCCGAGCAATCAATCCTTCCCTACTGGCAAATGCCGAATTGGTAGCCCCGCTGTCTGCAGCCGCCTCAAGGGACCCTTCACCAAGTCGGATCCACCGCTCGATCATCGTACATGCCGCCTCACTCTCGCCTTCATTGGTATAGCTGACGGCCAACGCGAGATATGCAGGCCGATATTCTGGCTCGAGCTGCACTACCTTAGATAGAGCCAGAATCGCCTGATCTTCTCTCTCGTTCTCCTGCTGCTTGAGCCCTAGAGAGTACCAAGCTTCGTGAGACGTTGGCTCCATTTGCACAGCAGCTTCGAGTTCCAGTACGCCCTGCAATCATCCAGAACAAAGGGTCAGAGGGTATTATGACAGTATACGACTTGGAGGTCATTGGCGGGACCCACAACTCACCTTGAGCGTGGGAGAACCGCGGTCCATCTCATTGAACTCGCCGTTGATGACTTCGGCGTACGGGTTCTCACCCTGAAACATATACCGCTCAACGCGATCACCCCTGCCCATCCCTCGCAGTCCTTTGGCGCCTGGCTCCGAGAGCTGGAACGCTTCCCAGTCACCTTGCATCTCCCCCCACCCTTCTCTGGCGCCAACACCGACGACCCCATCGCTCGCTTGCCTCATCACACCATTGAACAAGGCAAAGGTCTCTTCGTCGAACGCGTGCTCTTCGTCGAATACGTCCAGATCTTCGTCCATACTGGGATCTTCCCAAGCTGCCCCTACGCCAGGAACAGTAGTCCGAGAAGCCAGTGCCTCTTCTAGATCTCTTGGTACACCACCACCGAGTGGCTGTTCAACAGAGGCATCCCTAAAATGGACGCTTTTACGCCTTTGTCGAGCACCTTGATCGCCGGCCTCTTCAGCTTCGGACGACCGAACTAACGCTTCCTGATCGAGGAATTGTCGATCCCATAACTGACCATCGTCGGGGGCAGATATAGACATTTGCGGATCTGGATATGGTGACGCCCACGAATTCAGTGCGGGGTAAGTCTTGATGCCTTGAGGGTACGGTGATCGAGCGGCAATGTCTTCGTTTCTGCTGTTCTCCAGTTCGGCATTTTGCGTGAGATTTGCTGATCCGCCGTGGCTGACAAAATCCCTTGCCCAGTCTCCTTGCATTTCTGATCTGCTCACAAATCGTGCACCGTTTCCGACTTCCTCGCCATCTGTAGCTTTGCCATCCTGGACAACAACAGATTCGCTCCCAATGCCTCGCAGCAGAGTCATGAACTTGCTCTGCGCCAATTTGGGATTTGCAGCAAGGATATCCGAGGAATGTTCAAGCTCGTCTACGAACGATCGAGCCGTGCGAGCCAGAACTTCTTGAGACTCGTCGAGTGGTGCAGTAGCCGGACGAGCGGCCTCCTGCGTAGCGCCCGAAGTCGATTCAGGCTGCCATTGAGATGATTCGCGTTGGCGAGTTTGCAGCGGCGCTCCATTTATAGGTGAAAATTGGTGTTGATGGTTCATCCAAGGTGGAAGCGCGGCTTGGAAGCGAGGCTGATATGGCACCTGTTGGTTCCATGTCTGACGGTCATGGTGGATAGCAGGACTGGCTGATCGAGCTCGCTCTGTTGTGTGGAGCAAGTGGGATGCGAAGTCGTTTTGCCAGCCATGAGTTTGGACGGCAGGCTGTTGCGAGTGCACTCGCTGGGTCTGAGCAGGCGGACGAGGTGATACTTGAGCTTGGGCTCGAAACGCTTCTGCCCATTCTGAGGATGGCTGGAGGGAGTGTAGGGGCTGACCCTGAGCCGGTACGAGATGATTGCGTAGTGAAGAGAGGTCGAACGGTGATGGCGCAAATTGTCGTTGCGTCTGGGTCGTCGGCGGAGGAGCGACTGATGGTTGGAATGGCTATACCAATGAACATGGCTCAGCGGTGTCATCAGCGGATCAGAGAGACGTCATACCTGCTTCGAGGAGCTCGCGACATTGGGCACAGAGACGAGTCGGTCCTGCACATCGTAAGAAAGGAGATCGATCAGCAATGCCTTGCTTTCACCTTGAGTCAACGAGAGACTGACCTGATGTAGAGACACATCCCTATCGACGCGAGCCCCTACGTTCTTCAATACGTGAGTAGGACCGCAGTCCACTCCACCTCCAGCTAAGAACGTCGACATGGTCTTTGATGTCGCCCCAAGTTTCTTGCGAGCTGTTGGAAGAGGCGAAGAATAGTGGAACAACAAAAAGAGATCGCAAGGTGAATGTTGAGTCCCGGTTGAGAATGAAAGTATAACCGGGTCAGTCGTAAGTGGGAGGTGGAATTACAAGATACATATGTTGCCAGTCAAAACGCTCGTCATCGTCCAAAATATCGGAACACCTCACAGCTCATCTTGTTGTTGTCACAACCTCACTTCTGGAGTGACGAGTAACAAGTCAATCAGCCCAATCATGTCCACAGCGCTCATGTCAGGAGTCCGATTCGCCGTGGCGTGTCCTCGAGCTGCCACACGTTCAACCCAATTGATATACGGCTCCAATCCATGTTTGGCCGGACCGTCCAGGCGGCAAATCTCCCACACTACTTCACCCCTCAATGCCCCCCGTCAGTATCTAGGTCGAATCACACCGAAGCGCATCGCCGTACCCCGCTCTTCAGTCTATCCTCCTCAGGCGTCGGCGGCTACAGGAGCCGGAGGAGACTCGGCGCTGGCAAAAAGATCCATATGGCGTCCTATAGTCGTATGTTCCGCTCTCCCTCTTTCGCCGTCCGTTGACGATAGACACGTAAGCTGATGCTTGGATACTGTGATGCTAGTTCAGCATACTGTTGGGCAGCGGCGGGTATGCGCTCGCGGCTCTTTATACCAATGAGGATACGCGCAGGTGGGCCGACAAGCTGGGATCCAATAGCTGGTGGAGAAAGGGCAGAGAGCCGCCGACCGATCGCGAGATCAACAGAGCCCGGCAGCTCGAGGGGGCCAAGGTGGGTGTCGTGACTTTCTTGAAGATATCATTTTTCTATATCACTACAGGAGGGCTTACCAGATATACTTCGCAGCACGCCCAGAAGACACTCAACTCCTTGCCCGCCACCCTCTCCTTCCTGCCCAACGCCATCCTCGTCCCCATACTCCGCTTATACGTCATGTCATCCGAATTTTACCTCAACACCCCCTCGGCGCAGATCGCACCCCTGGGATTGATAGGGTTCATGGGCACAGTATTCCTCGCGTGGAAAGTCCGTAGGTGGGAAGGATGGATGCGGAAATGGTGGTTGCATCATCCAGTCGTCTTCAGCCCCACTAGAGCCAGAGAATGGGCGAACAGCGTGACCCTCTTCACTTCTACTGTAAGCTATATGTCTCTCCTTATTGGCGCAAAGAGCTTATGGTCTGTATGCTGACATCGCATCACAGCTCTCGCACCAGTCCCTGCCGCACTTCGCCTTCAACTCGTTCGCCCTCTTCTCTTTTGGCACAGCAGCCTACGCCTACCTCGCTGCACCACCGTCCTACCCCGCTCTGTCCTCATCGACGCATACACCGCACTTCCTAGCATTCCTCTTGACTGCAGGACTGTTCTCCTCGTTGTCCTCGCACCTGTGGACAAACGTCTTCCGCTTACCGCGCTTACTCCGCGCGCTCAATCATCCGGGGCGCGTGTCGTCCCCGCAAGCTCTGGCGAGCCATCAAGCCATCCTCCCCTCCCTCGGAGCCAGCGGCGCAATCTACGCCGCGTTGACGATGACAGCATGCGCGTTCCCCGACTCAAGCGTGGGCATCATCTTCCTCCCCTTCATCAAGATGCCCATTGGTCTAGGCGTCTTTGGCATGGTGGCTATAGACGTAGTCGGGCTAATTAGAGGCTGGAGGCTGTTTGACCATGTTGCCCATCTTGCTGGAGCGGCGTACGGCGTAGTGTATTTCACGTACGGTAGGCAGGTTTGGGTCTGGCTCAGAAGGCAGTTGGGCGCAGAGAGACCCGCGCATAGACATCAGTAGTTTATATCATTACCATGACTGTGAGACGTTTCTCCACTCAATTGTACTATCACATGCGACTCAAACATCTGCGAAACACTATGACATTGTCTCAAGATTTTTAAGCGGTCAATGAATGTGCAGCTTAAGTGATCATACTGCCATGACATCTACAATATCACAATCTGAATCTATTCTACGTCTAGACGCCGACTCCCCAAGTGGACAGTGATTTCGAAATCGAAAGCATCCGTCGGCAGAAGCTGGTTCATGAGTTCGAAGCAAGGTCTTAATCCTTGTGGAACTCGTCTCTGCCCCTAGCATCGGTCTTGGCCCAGATGGAGACACTCTCGGGCGGCGAGAAGAACTCCGCCCAGCCATCTACGGTACATTGCATACAGTATTAGCTTTCCGAAGGACTGAGAGCTGAAATAAACAATGACCAACCTTCGCCAATAGTGATTTCACCCTGGTGCCAACCCAGCACATCGGTCCATTTCTCCCCGGCGCGTTCCTTGCCCACTTCACACTTCTTCGACCCGTCTTCTTTCCCGTTACACAAAACCACCACACACCCATCATGCTCTTCATCGCCCATGCGCACCCACGCAACGCAGTTGGCTAGATGCACAGTAAACGATAATCAGCACTTGCCAATCTTGGTCACTGCTGGACTGGAAAGAACGAAGAATCGTGTGTGTGTGTGGCGTGGAACTCACGATGATCCCAATAATCCCGCACTTCGCCATACGCGAAGAGCTTGCGAACGCGCACGAGGTCCTCGAGCTGGCTCACGGGCTTCTGGGGGTTCTCGCCCCCGCAGCCGTACAAGTCGCCGTAGAAGACACAGCTGAGACGGGCAGAGGTCAGTTAGTGCTCAGATTTGAATGTCGAGCTCGGATACGATTTGAGCTGACCAGCCGACACTCACGGGTATCCGTCAACGCGGAGCAGGATGAGAGCGTATGCTAATGGCTTGAAAGAAGACGAAACCCATCGTTGAAGGGATTGCCCGACTTGAGTGTCGTGCTACGAAGAAGTTAGATAACTTCCATCAATTATCACTGAACATCCTCACGTTATCGACCAAGGTCCTGTGGGACGTCAATCAGCCATAGACCAAAGCAGAAGAGGTGATGGCACTCACACCGCATCAATGGGACGACGCTGAACCAGCGTGTTATCGAAGATCTTTCGAAGGTCGTAGTTCTCCCTTGCTTCGCCAGCTTGCTACGTGTCGATTGAGTCAGCTTTATGCGGGTTGCATGATCCGCCGATCTGCGAAACCCACGTAAAAGTTGTCTGTCAATCGCAAATTATGATCAGCATGCGACGTCTTTAGAACTCATAACAAGTGGGATCGGAAGAAGGAAGACTCACCCTGTAAGCACGAGTCAAAGACTGAGAATTGGGTACCGAGGCCATCGAGATATGCGACGAGGGTATCGACCGAGTCTAAAGTTTCGCAAAGCGTAGACGTAAGCTGCTGCGTTTTCGGCATCATCGACAGAGGACCGCGCACCTTTCCAGAACTCGCCGACGCAGAAGGCTTTGGCCTTTCCGCCCTCGGTCTCTCGGACATGCTTGACGAATTGTCCGATGAATGCTTGCTGGAGATGCAGTGATTCATCAGTCAGACAGATCGTAGAGCACATAGATGAGAGAGCTCGCACTCACCGAGATGTGCTTGACGGCGTCGAAACGGAATCCGTAGGCTCCAGTTTCGTTCAAAATCCACTTGCCCCATTTACTGCAGTCCTGTCAGCCTTTTTCGTTCCGTGGTGATGTACAGCTCAAGGAAAGGGTTGAACTTACTTGAACTCTGCTTCGATGTCTGGATGGGAATGGTCGACTGCAGATCGCTATTAGCGTCGAAAAGCTACATTCCTCTATTCCTTTACGTACTATCGGCCTGAGGAGGGAAATGCGATTTTGTGATCAGCACACGGACAGGCCATCGCTAGAAGCAAGATACGAGCTACGACTCACAAACATGAGATAATCATAAGACCCTAATCCCAACATGTCAGTGTCTATCGTGGCACCAGTGATAATAAAACTGACCATTTTCCTTGTCAACGTCGGTAGCCCAGTGCTTGCCATCGCCTTGGATCTGTTGGACGTCGTCAGCCTGTTCTCACATCGACTCGAGAACGGACATGATACCTTGTAGATCGCGGTAGTCTCCGTCTTGGCATCGTAATCAACGCCCGTGAAGTGGTTGTAGTTCTGATCAAGGCAGGTCAGCGTGATGTCGCTTCTTCGTTCAGGATAGCGAATAGCAACGAAACGAGAACTGACCCATTTCAGATCCGAGTACTTGTCTCCTCTGCCGGGGAACGTGAACCTGCGTATATTGTCAGTCTCGCAAAGCAGAGTTCGTCGATAGAGACGAGACTCACTTGGTCCACCCTTGGATATTGTGCATCTCCCCCACGGTCTGATTCCTGTTCCCCTCATCGACCATAGTCGCGAGGAATTCCTCCTTGTCGTCCGCTCCGGCTCTGCGAGCGCAAAACGGAACACAGTCAATACACTGTCGCTACATATGCAGGATTATGGGGGGTGGGGTACGCACTTGTGGTTCATCACTGCGTCGATATACGTGATGATCCCCTTCTCCCTCGCTACCTTGATAGACGACACAAGGTCCTCTTTCGTACCCCACTTCGTGCGCGTGGCTCCCTTCTGATCGAACTCGCCCAAGTCCCAGATATCGTAGCTGCACCGCTTATCAGTCACAGACAACTCTAATATAGAGCAATACGATTGAGGAGCGACCTAACACTCACATATCGTAGCCTGTTCCATCACTGTTCATCCTCCATCAGCTCTCGCTCGTTCAGTATACACGTGAACAGAGAAGGGGGATGCGGCAGGCGTGACTCACGGGCTCGACCCTTTCGTGGGCGCTACACACAGTATATCAGCAAACGTGTATCTCCTCGTGAGACACCAGTGAAGAGGAGAAGAGGCGACTCACGAGGCAACCAGCACGCCGTGATGCCCATGGAAGCAAGCCTGTCCGCCTCTTTCTCATACTTTTTAAAATGCACGCCATCCCCTTCGGCATACCACCTACGCGTCATGTCAATTCCAGTTCCACCTTACTGCACGCTGCGTATCAGGCCAGTGTGGGGAAAAGTGGAGAGTGGAGAGATGCTCACTCGAAATACTGCATCATGGTGAAATTGCCTAGAAGCGGGTCGGACGGCGTCAGCATCTCATGACCGCGACGAGTTGTACGTTTCTCTATGTCTGTCTCTCGCTGTACTGGGATACTCGGACTCGTACGCACCTGGGCTCCCACGGGCATCTTCATTTGCGTGATGGGCCATGCTGTCTACTCTTCTACTGCTGTCTGTATCTAGCTGTGATGTGTGGAAAGTGTGGTGGAAAGAGCTCAAGTGAGAAGTGATGAGGGACGAATCAATGTAATCAATGTAACCAACAAGCACCACGGGACAAGGGACGAGACGGTCACCAGCCATTGCAGTGTGGTTACAGTGGTTACTCATTCAACCTTACCCTGACACGTTCCTCCTGCACCAGGTACAAGGCACGCCATTTCCCACTGAAATATTACATCATATACAGAACACAACAGTCCCTACTCGTCTTTGGCATACAACAGTACTTAGCAACATCCCAGCAACAGCCTAGGCCAAGTAATGCAGGACGCCCCTCTCCTCTTCATCACGCATGAGGAACTACATTGCGCTGCATCAGCGTCGTATTTGGCGATGACGGAAACACGCCGGACTCACCTCGCGCTCTATCAGACTCTCGACGCGTTTCTTGATCTCCTTGACATCCGGTGGGAAACGCTTCACGACGTCACTGACAACTGCGTCGATGAGCAGCTGCAGGGTCATCTTCTTGCGTCCCTTCATGATGCGCACGATGGTCGCTTCCAGCATCGAGACTCGGTCCACTAGTACTTGCTCGTTGGTCTTACGAGATTCCTCGGCCTGAAACACCAGCGAGAGAAGTGTCAGCATTTCCGCACTTTTCCTCAAAGCTAAAGCTGGAGTAGCGACGCACGGTCATATCCTGCTGGATCTGGTTGATCTTGAACTTGATCCTGTCGCTAGAGAAACCTTTGTTCCACGCAAAGATATCGGTGGGGTTGACCTCTTTCCCAGCTGGTTTCTTCAACAAAACACGAGTACCTTTCCGGCCCATCGCAAGGGATTGTAAAGTTCGAACCAGCTCTTGTGTTTCTGTCGAGCAGTCGACATCAGCTTGATGCACATCTAGACTTTCGGGCCACAGCTCACCTATACCGGTCCGCTCTTGGATCTCCTTGAAGGTCAAGCTGTCCTCCTCGTTGAACTGTAGCAGTACAACAGACTGGAAGAGACTGACCCCAACCTCGTATTTGGCACCTCCGAACCGCGCAGTAAGCGTCACGGTGGCAAGCTGGAAACGCCATGACAGCTGACGGTTCTTGTGCTGGGTGGAGTACCATGATGTAAAGGCGTCTACCGACGATTGCAAGTCGGGAGTGAGCTTGAAGTTCCACCCGTCCTT
Organism: Cryptococcus sp. GC_Crypt_3; assembly: GCA_026538395.1. Lineage (NCBI taxonomy): Eukaryota > Fungi > Basidiomycota > Tremellomycetes > Tremellales > Cryptococcaceae > Cryptococcus > Cryptococcus sp. GC_Crypt_3. The sequence continues at coordinate 72,951 of JALPCB010000031.1, forward strand.
CAGTAAAGGATACCTGGAAGGCAGTGAGAATCAGCCGTTGTCCTTCTAATCAAGGTGGAATGAGCACAACTCACGCTGGCCATGCTGACTCGGTCAAGACATTGGCAGTAAAGTTTCCGGCATCCTTGAATTCTTCGGGATTCTTCGCTTGCGCTGACTGATATGCTTTCACCAGTCTGTACATCGATGGGTGAGTCAGCCAATGCGGCAAGTATAACGTGAAGAGAAACGGCTTACGTCTCGGATAGCGTCAAATCTTTCATCATGACGTCTCCAGAGGTAAACTCCTCTCCCATCTCTACGTTCATCAACAAAATGTGAGCCCGGGCGGTTGGGACTGTAGAAACAGTACGCACCGTTCTGCAGCTTGACAATCATATTTCGCTCCATATCGTCGCTCGCACTCTTGCTCAACAGCAATCGTCTTGCTAATTGACCAGAGTAGAAAGCCTTGAAGACATCTTTATCCTTTGTAAAGCCTATCAAAGCAGTGATTTCATCCAGATGGTTGTTGAACTCCGCTTCGGTACCTGCGCCTTGGCCTCGTCGCATAGCCACGTCGAGGTGTTTGGCTAAAGAAGCGAAACATTACTGAGCACAGGTCGACGCAAGGAACAGCGGTACTTACCGATCCATTCTGCCGGCGCGTTTTGCCTGCTACCCATGCCCAACTTGAAACCTGTCCTGACAGCTTCCTCGAGTTCGAATTGTCTCGATCGCTTCAATCGCTTTGCCTCTTGTACCTCTTTCGACTCTGTCGTTTCTCTTGCACCAAAAACGTCGATTTTCTCTTCCATGGCGTCAGGGAGTGCAGACACCGGCGAGACGAACAGGGAAGCTACGGCCTCGATGGCAAAGCGTCTGAGTTTGAGGGTGCCGTCGATCATTTGAGCGTCTTTGGCTGGATCGGAAATGAGCGTCTTGAGGCGAGCTTCGATGTGATCTTGTAGCGCTCGATGTAGCAAGTCAAATGTGTCTACGTCGATACTGAATTGATACAAGCGGGACAAGGCAGGTACATCCGCGTTGTCCATAACTTCGTCGAGCGCTAGCCACATAGATGTAAGCGAGTTGTAATCAGGGGGTGGGCGGTGTGAGCTTACCTCGCCGTACCACTCGCGCGCCTTGCTGCTTCCCGCTCTCGTATCGTACGGTACGCACGGCGTCCTCTGCGACCTCATGTGAAAAGGTCTCTTCTGCGCGGGAACGTTCTTCCACGACGTGCTCCAGCACCCAGTCGACGTACTTCATCGCCGTCATGCTGCCGTTTTCGACAGCCTCGACACTACTGCTGGAGACAGACTGATAATGCGTAGTGGTGAGTGACAAGTATGGCTCGGACAGGGTATTGAACGTCGTCAAAAGCTTCGCAAGGGTTGTCAAGGATGAGATGGTAGGACGAATATCGGCACTAGGACTAACGACGAGGTCCGATCAGTCTACAGCTGCAAGTACACGACAAGCAGACTTACACTCCCGCGTCGCGCTCTGTTGTTGCCCAGGCTAATACGTCATCACGAGTCTTTTGGAAAAGCAGGTCGTTGTCCCATATGGCTTTGCGGAACGTCGCAATGGAGAGGTCACTGATGAGGGAGGAGAGTCAGCATACAGAGCGCGTACTCCTGGAGATCCATAGTAGGCTCACCGGATCGAAGCAATACCGTTTGCGGGATTAGAGTACACTCTATCTAGGTAGACGAAGACTGCCGAAAGCAAATTCTTGAAATATTATATCAGCATTCTGCACCCGCATACATAAGACACATAAGAGAATTCACCACTCGTGACTCCCATGATCTCCACCCTTGAACCAACTTAGCCAGCCAAGCTCCCTCGCGACTCATGATACTGCCTCTCCACTCTCTCGCAAGAGCGAGAACGCTTGTTTCCAGCTCATCCTTGACGCGAGCGTAGATGCTGGGTCCTAGTGTATGAGGCTGAAGGACTAGCTTATGGCATATACTGGACAGGTGTTGGTATGATTCCGCGGTTGATTTGCCTACTAGGATGGGTGCGATCGAGGAGAAGAGAGTGTTTAGGCGGTCTTTCACGGGCGGCTCGGATGGTCCAGCTGGTAGAATGCGTCACGCAGTTAGCACAAGACTTGCCGACAAGCCTCAAGTACGCACCTGCGAGAGATAGCCTTATACGCCGAGGGCCCTTGCCATCAACGGCCGATGACGGGCCTTCGCGTTGCTTGCCAAGCGCGACCGGCGATAAGATGTCGACATGGGCGTTCTTACTGGGCTGATAGGCCGAGAAGGCGTCCGAAGTGGACGGGAAGAGAATAAGGGATGTCATAGTGTGGCCAGCCTCGATGCACAGACGATGCTAGTCGAGAATGAGAGGGTATACGATGAGCATAATCGTCGATATCGAGGTCGAGGTGAGGAAGATGGGACACTGCCGAAGTGGAGGCAGTCCGGGGCGTGTATCCGAAATATATGCCACGTCATTCCAGGTCATGCACACTGTTATCAGCGCTTGGGCCCCGCGGTTGATATTCAGGGATTCTCATTGTTGCTACGCTGGAAGCTTCCCCCTTTGCTCTTCCTGACTGCACTCTTCTTTCTCAACATTATCTAAACACCAAAACGGCTGTCTCTACGTGCACGTCAAGCTCTGGCTCAGCAGCTTAGATCATGGTACCTCCTCCTCGCTCGCCTTCGAGGGCGGAAGGAGCGCCTCCGGGCATACAGCTTGAAAACAAAGACAATAACAGTCAAGCTACACTGCGACAACGCAAGGTTCCGGCGACTTCCGCCTCGCCGCTTCCAGCCAAACCCAGCTCTGACGCTACCGACCACGTCTCTAGCAACGATGCATTTGAAGAGGACGTGACGTACGGAAAGACCGCTTCTGGGGTCGTCTTCCGAGTGCCCCAAACCCACTCGTTCCTGCACACACTCCTGACAACAACCCACCGTTCATCGCTCACACGACTCACCTTGTTCTCCTTACTCGCTCAACCGGTCCTGTTCTATCTCCTGCGCAATCATACGACTATACGCTCGGTCTTCTTCCTACTGTACTTTGCCTTCTGGCGCGGTGCGTATGATTGGGGATTTGCATGGGTTCTGCGTAAACAGAGCGAGAAGAAATGGGTCGTCCGTTTATTGAAGAACAAAGGCTGGCTTGATGTTAACTCCGACCAAGGGGGAGAAGAAGGCCGAGCCTGGGCTAGGTGGTGGAAACGAGAATTGGAGATGAAAATGGGACATGGATACAAGTGGGAGGACGTACCACCAGAATTCAACGCTTGGTTGATGTTCCGCCAGCTCGTCGACGTCGTTCTTCTCAAGTAAGCTCACCTCTACATAAACCCCCATTCAGACCTTTTCACTGATCCATTTCTCTGGCAATCAGCGACTTTGTCTCCTACACATGCTTCGCATGGGCCAACCTCCACTTCCCCCCGAATCACTCTATCGCTGTGCACATCCTTCGCTGGGTTCTCGGCTGGTCTCTCATCGTGTTCAATCTTTGGGTCAAGATGGACGCGCACCGCGTGGTGAAGGACTACGCTTGGTACTGGGGAGACGCATTCTGGCTCATGGTCATGCAGCATGATCTGGTCTTTGACGGAGTATACGAAATCGCCCCTCACCCCATGTACTCGGTCGGTTACGCTGGTTACTATGGACTATCGATGGGTGAGCTTCTTCAATGATAGTCTCCTTGAATCAGCTGACAGTACTACGCAGTGGTGGGATCGTATACCGTGCTGTTTGTCTCACTCGCTGCTCACGCCGCGCAGTTCGCCTTCCTGCTGTGGTTCGAGAACCCCCGTGAGTGAGAATCAAACTCCTCTTATAATAACGCTGACAATGCACGGCGCAGACATCGAACGCACGTATGGTGGAGGCAAGAAACCTCTTGTTTCTCGAGTTCCGCCAGCATGGGAACGTGCTGTCCAGGCCAAAGAGGAAGACACCACGGCGGAAGACGCATATGGGGCGACTCCATCAGCTACTGAGGGTAATTTACATTCCGCAGATTCTGGCGCAGCATCTCAGCACCGCTGACTGACTTTACGCCCTACAGGAGAGACCGAAACCGAGTCTGAGCTTCCAGAGCTTCCTCCATTGGCTGACAGCAGACCCAGCGTCCGCTCAGCCCGGTCCGATAGCCTGTACAGCGTTGCTTCAAACTCGACCACCCCAGTCGACAGCCTTGCACAGAGCAAATCGTCAACGGACAAGCGACCATCCGCTCGCCGAACGAAAACTCTGTCTATGCACGATCTTACGCATCGTTTCTTCCGCAAGCCTGTTGTCGTCCTTGCTCGGTTGGACCTTTTCAGGTGAGTTAATCCTCTCTTCAGGTCGTAGAGCCATGTTGATAATTCGTTGTAGGTCGAGCGATTTTGCTTTGGTTCTTCTGGTCACATACGCATTGTCGACTCTGGTTCCACCTCTCTCGCCTCGCCTAGCCTTGACCGGTCACTTCCTACACGCGCTTCTCTGGCGACTCTTCCACTCCTTTGGCCTCGGTCTCCTCCTTCGCGCCCAGTCCAAAGGCAAATGGCTGGTCCGCCACTACCTCAAGCACTATCACTACCCGGGCGACGGAAAATTCGAGGAGGACGATGAGAGCTTGAGCAATGAGGATGTGGTCAACCGGGCAACGGAAGAAGCATTTGGCAACTGGCAGGTTGGCTACAACATCAGCCTTGTGATGACTTATGGTCAGTACTACCTCTTGACCTTGTTGGACGTTGCTGATGGCTTTATCATAATAGTCTCCTTCGCCGGTCTCGCGTGGAAGACATACCATCTCCCGTCGGACTGGACTGTCAGCGGTACCATTTTACGACACGTCCTCGGCTTTGTAAGTCTTTTGTGGCGGATATGACAAAGCTGAGCTGACGGTATTTACACAGTCACTGGTGGCGCTACACGTCTGGTCCGCTACGTCCAGCTATGAAGTATTGGGCGATTTTGGTGAGCAGCTCACCCAGTCCTACATGTCTACCTACTGACTCGAGCTTCCTTCCAGGCTGGCTATACTCCGACTTCTTCCTCATCAAGCAGATCCCATCCCAGCTCGCTTACACCGGCATCTACCGCTTCCTCAACAATCCCGAAAGAAGCATGGGAGGTGCAGCCTTCTTTGGCTTGTGGCTTGTAAGCAATAGCAAATTGGTCTTTGTCTTGGCCCTTGCCTCGCATCTGAGCCACTTGTGGTTCTTGACCTTTGTCGAGAAGTGAGTTGGTTTGATACCCGTTTGGCGAGTGACTCGACTGACCTTCTTTCGATTGCAGGCCTCACATGCAGCGCTTATACGGAGACCGACTGCGTAAAGATGGCGGTCTTACCAAGACACTGAAGAACGTTGCTGGAAAGACTCTGACCACCAAAGCCGGTCGTCATGGCCAAGAGTTCCACCGTGTTGTGCAGGAGGTCAGGGGGTCCATCGAAAAGGTCGAAGAAAGGGTTTCGGAGGCTGTTGAGGAATTCCTTGATCACGGTGAGCTGCGCGCAAGGTATTCCACGATTGTAGCTGACATCCTCAACTAGCTCGACCAATGTTCTCTGATATCGTACATGACACCAAGTTTTTGCTTCAACAGTCTCGCGAGCGAATGATCATCACGTAAGCCTCTTCGCAAAGCGCTCTTACTTGTGTCGGCTGACGCGGTTTCTCTGCCGCAGGCGCGTTGCAAGCGACATCTCTGACTACGACTCCTCCCGCTATTCGTTGAACCTCGCTACGTCGTCTTCGGCTCCCGCCTCGCGATACCATGTTGGCCAGCCTATCCGCGTTTCGTGGACTGCGCCCGCCAATCACTCCAGAAAGGACTGGGTAGGACTCTATCGCCTCGGCTCGTGCAAATCGCAATTGGTCACTCGTATATCCTCGGTGGGCAAGTGGATGCCTCTCTACGAAGATGAATGGGATGGGGATACGTACATCGAACCTCAGACCGGTAACGAGGAAGAGAAGTCACACGCCGGAGAAGTCGTCTTCAAGGGTGAACAACTTCCGTGGATGCCTGGGCAGTACGAATTGCGATACCACCATGACGGGAAACATAACGTGATGAGCCGTGTTGCCCCGGTCGAGATCTACAGTGAGCTGGTCGTTTCCTTCATATTTTGACGTCGAGCTCACCACGTACCACGTAGTTGCCAAGCCTGAACACCCCGACTCGATTCGATCCATCCGCTCGTCACTCCTCAATATCGTCTGCCTCTCTCTCGACTCCGATCCTGCGCTCGTGCCCCGGTCTGCCAAGCGTCTCCTGAAGGCGTCCGCTGGCACAGGTGAGAAAGGCAAATCTCTCCCAGTAGCCAGCAACGGAAATGCAACTGCGCTCGACACACCGTCTACTGCGAAGCCTGCTATCCCGTTGCAGAGCCGCGATCGTCTTCGTAGCGTCTTCGTGGATGATTTCGATGTCATTGACGACGAGACTTCGCCGTTCGAAGCCAGATCCTCCAACTTCACACATCTTGAGGTGGGAAGGGACAATGACGAACCCGACCTGGGTAGTTCGCCTTCATCCGCGATCCTATACATGCCGAGCCTAGGTTCGCGCACAGGCTCAGGCCCGAAGTCAGGTTCGCCCTTTGGCACTGACACCGATTCACATAATCCATCAAGTGCCGATGGAGATGCAGACGACGATCTGCCCTCGTCGTTCGAACCGGAACAAGATGATTTTACCATCATGACGGAATCTCAAGCGAAACGTATTGCGTCCTTGGCCGAAATGGCCTTTGGTGTCGATATATCGTACGAGGTAGTAGTCGCCGAGGCCAACGTGGGTGCGCTGGCGCGGAGGGTGGTGGGTGCTCGAAGTCTCTTGGGCAATAGCGGGGAGGCCCGCGCGGACAAATGTGAAGTACTCGTTTCGTCTGCTGCGTGAAAAAGCCTGCGAATACAGTTGTCAAATCGTTCAACCGATAATCGATGGCGAGAGAGGACAATGAGTCGAGAGTAGTGGATGAGGTGATGGTGGAATTGAGCGCAATAGAGGGTTGATGAAATACCGGGACGTAGCGGTAATAGGATACACTGAGATGCATGTTTGCTGAGGAATGACGGTGTGACGATATGACGATGTGAGTATCAGTACAAGAATCGGAGATCTGTGCGCCTGTACATGAGATCGAGCACTGCGAATTTCTCTGAGCGCGCTTGTCTTGCCTTGGGACGAGACACGCCCAGCGCACTCGCATAGATCAATCAAAATTACAATATTGAACTTGATTCATGAGCAGTATTGATATACTAGATACTAAACTGTGAATGACAAGTGCTCGAAGTGCAATACTTCATCGATTGATAATTGCTGTGTGCCTCAGTCGCACTGACGACTGATGACTGAGATTCTATGGATCTATGTCTATACATAAGGGAAACTTCTAGACACTTTATCTCATATTTCCTTTGACTTCTTCTCCAGGATCATAGTCAGATCTGTGCACTACGCCTTGACACAACCTCTGCTCATCAAGGCCTTTTCCAGCCCTTCTCTCGCGCCGCTCTCCATCATAGGCGAACTCGAGGTGACGGTCGCGCTGCGCGCCATGACGCTACTTTTGTCTATTGCGGAACTCGGCTGACTGTTCTTGCCGTTACTTGCGCACCCTTCAGCTGCACCGGTCCCGGTCCCAGTGCAACTGGTGGATATCGATAATGTATGATAGGTGGACGAACCGACCGTGAGGTTGGCTGCGGCGGGCGCGGGCGCTGAACCTCTCCTCAAAGCCAGAACGTAGGTTCCCGTCTGTTCTAGGGGTAAAGGAAGTTGCGGTGTCGGGACGATCGAGCCTGAAGATCGTTGCATCGGTATGCTCGCTGGGGCGCGAGGCTGACACGGCTGACGCAATATTGATCTGTTCGTACCGTGGCTGAGATTCGGGGTGGGTAACGACGCTTTCCTCCCTTGCGCCGCAGGATATCGCGAAGTGGGCGTTGCGGAAGCGGAAGGAAGCTGGAACGCTGTGGACACGGTACTTCTTCGAGTAGGGAAGAACGCCGCGTCGTCCGAGCGCCAACCGCGCGCTTGGGAAGTATTGGGTGGTCTGCTTGGTCCAGCCTGTGAGCTCGCCGCGCCCGTAGCAAGGGGGCCGCGACGACGACATAATTCTGCGGCTGATGGCGAACAGGCTGCTGGAGGTGCGGGAGAAGGAGATCTGGATCTAGAGGGAGGCGGAGGGGATCGATGTCTTGAGCATCTTGAAGTGGAGGGTTTGGTATTTGCGACGATGGCAATAGAAGTGGTTCTGCCCCGGCCAGCGGGAGCAAGAGAATGAGCACCGGCGCTGGAATTCGATGGACCAGCTATAGGGCCAATGTCGTCCATGGAATTGGCGAATGCCGGCGTATCAGCTCCATCCACAGTCGCCGCACGACGCTTGGGAGTGCACACGCCAAGACCAAAGGGACCGGCCCAGCCGGTAGATGCCCACGATGGTCTGTGTCGGAGTCTGTGCCCATGAGACCGCGCATCGTCTTCATCTGACGTGAATCCGCCCTCCTCGTCTTCTTGGTACCCTTCGTCAGAGTCGCTGTCGTGCCCTGGAATAGGTAGAGGGGAGTCGACGAATTCCTGCTCCTCATCATCGTCATCTGCTTCGGCCATCGGACTCCAAGTAGGTATCCGCAAAGGAGGCGACATTCGACAACGAGTCTGAGCAGTCCCTGTGCCAGCATATGAGGATATGGGACTGACGGAAGTGGACCGCGAGGCAGGCGGTCGAGGTTGGACTGCGGTGACGGCGAAAGTGAGTGCGGATGGGCGTTTTCTCAGCTGACCAACGACGGGAGTGTCGGCAGGTGCGACTTCCTTGTTCAAGCCTAAGCCGTAGCTTGGCACTTGTGCATATGGGTAATGTTCCCTTCCATCTTCGCTGGCGCTGGTGGAGGTTGTGTCATGTCGCAGGATTGGTTTGCCCGCACCGTGAAACCGCTTGGGCGTGGTGGGCATTGGATGCGGAGAAGTTGAGGTTGAGGAAAACTGTCGGGAGGGTCGTGAGGATATGGATTGGGATTGGAAGAGGCATGTGATGAGGGAAGGACTTTGTGCTCCGCTCCTTGATCCGCTAATGTCCAGTCCCCAATCTGAGGATACGGCTTCAGAGTCTGTGGAGACGGTAGTGGAGGAAGGGACTGGGATCTTGGAGAAAGTGAGCATTTCGAAGACCGGCGACGGCGGCATGGAGGGAGTGACGAGGTGATGGTTCGGCATGAGGGAATCGTCGAGCGAGATGGCGTGGTTGTGCGAGTTGTGGGTGGAGAGCAGCGAGGAGTGTCGGTCGTGTTGCGAGTGGTATTGGTGATCGTGGGCGTGAGTTTGGGTGTACTGGGGGAAGTCGAGTCCGCGGAGAGGAGAGGTGGTGAAGAGGGGAGGGAGCGGGGAGGTGAACATGGGTGCGGATGCGGATGCGGCGGCGTTCGACATTAGTGATATGGATGGTTATTCAGTAGGTGGTGGTGGTGTCGGCAGACGGCAGAGCCTGGCCTAGGATTAATCAAAGCAAGTTGGGTGCGAGGGGTAATCACTCTGGGTGATGTGATAATTATGATTGATGCGTTTCAAACTTTGTTGACGCCAGGGGCTGATGTTTGATGGGTGTAGAGACAGTAGTGCAGAGTAGAGTGCTCGTTGGAGACTATGCTATAAGGACGATGTATCAGGAATCACCCCGGGTTAAGAGCGCATGGTGAGAGTGCGGTCGGCCATGATGGCGATTCGAGTGAGGTCGATTCGGGTTCTGGACGTCGCGACTCAAGTGACGCTGCTGAGCCGTTGAGCTCTCGAGGTCTGGAGCTATGGCGGTGCGGCGGTATGAGGATAGAGTTGGCGGGGACGAAACGAGGATGGAAAAGGTACGGTGAGTTGAAGAAGGATGAGGGGAAGGTACAGTTTGGGATTGGATTGGTCTGGATTGGATTGGATTATATTATTGAGCTCGAGCTCTTGAACTCGTCGGCGTTGCTGCCGTTGTCGGTGCCTCGGTGCGGATAGAGTGGGAGGGGAGGAGGATGAAGGTATGTTGGATGTATGAGTTGCAGTACACAAAGAATGCCAAGTGGTACTAGCAGCTAATATGCGAGCGAGCTCTGCGCGGGTAGGATAGACATCATTATTATTGGTGACTTGCAGTCCGAGTAGTTGTGCATGCGCTCGTGGTATGACTAGCTTACTACAGTCAAGGAGTCGTGCGAGCTGTCTCGCTGTCTCGCTGTCTGACCTCTTTCCGCTGGGACTAAGAACTAGCAGGGTAGCCTCACCTCAAGGGAGGGGTGGACGTCGTACTTTTTCTCTTGGTGTGGTAATACTACGGTACATTTGCACGCTTTGCATCCTGCGCTCCGCGCCCTGCGCTGAAGAGAGTCGCACTGTACTGTGCGCGTGATGACTCGCCCTCGCGTGGTGAGGGTGCAGCAACAACCCTGCTTACATGATCTCTGGACATGGAACCTCGAAATTTCTCTTTCTTTTCCTCATTACCAAAAGTTGGAATTGCAATTACAGTCCATTTCATTTCACGCTTGACCGCGCTCACGCAGCACGCCAGCTGCGTTTATTTCGGGGTCATCCCTCAACCTGACCTCGAGGTTTCATGACGGATGCATACCTTGCAACCTATGGTACTTGCAAGAATTACAAATGCTTCTGTGAGTAATGAGGGGATAGGAAAATCGTAGGGATCACCCTTACGCTGCACGTACGTAAACCCTGGCCCGCGTGGCTCGCTTGTTTCCCGCGCCACGGAGCTAAGCTACCACATGTCGGGGTCGTCTGTCTAATTACTCCAACGAGGAATAAGAAGGCGCTTGCCTGAAGGGCACGATGCAGGGCTTCCACCTCGGCACCTGCTTCGGAAAGCGAGAGAGCGAAGTCCGGAAGATAACGAGAACGCCACAACGTCATGCCGGTATCCGCGCATAAACGTACGCTGTCCCGGTTTCAGGAGGCTGCGCAATGGAAAGAGCGAAATACGAATACGTGCAAATCTGACGGCCGCCGCGGGGACTTCTGGCGTTACCTCTCTCACCTTTCAGCTCTGACTCCCAGTCACCCGCTCCCCCCTTCCTCGTACGCACCCACCTATTACCTACTACCGTGCCTCATGCGCCATCTCTGCTTCCCTTCCGAGTGTCCGCACTACCGTACATGGACGAATAACCGGATTGTGATTGTTCATGTAATGGTAATGACTAATTCGCGATTCGTAATGATCTCCGTGCCACGTTATGCACGTTATGCTCACGCAATCGCACGAGGGGGTTACAAGTGACAGTGACAGGTGACAGAGTAACTGGGTGACTGGGTGACAACACACGATTCTCGTTGGCCCATTCCCTAACTCCCACACGTATGTACATACGGTACTCGAGTACGACAAACAACAAAGTAACGTACCGCCCGACATGATTCGAGCCTTTACCGGTCACTCCGTCTCTCCATTACTAACGACTAATGACTAAGTGAGATCAAATCACTTACGCCCTACACGCGGAAAACCGAGTTGGAGTCGCATGGCATACACGCTCTGTGCCTATATCGCCAAGTATCATTAGACCGCATTCTCACGGCTCGACTGGACGTACGCACTTCGATACTACTACTTGTACTTAGTGCTACTTCCATCATCGATTACCAATTATCGATTATCAGTTGTCCGGTGTCCGTTGTTTACATCGCTACATCGCGCTACTATCGTCTACCGTCCTGGCCTTGTTTCAGATACAGTTCGTGCACACTCGGTCATTAGTGCTACTCTACAAGTGCGAAGCAGAGATGGCTCAACCCGATATATGCCGAGCGGAATGTTTACTTACTCATTCGATAAGTGGGATCTGAGGCGACTTTACAAGCTCACTCGAGGCCAGCCACGAGGAACGCGTTTTGGTACTCAGTGTGGGAGCCGATACTGAAGACAACGGTCTCCTCCGTCTTTGTACCGTCAGCAAATAGCTCATATCATCCTTGACTAAGCGTCACAGTTCTGCTCTGTCTAGCACAGCTCTGGTCACCGCCAAGACGGGGTCGCACACACCCCAGGCACGACTGTCACGAATACCATCAGAATCAGTACAGCTCGTTTCAAACGCAATCAAGAGGTATCACGACATGTCGATTTCGGCGCTCTCTGTGAAGCCTGTCTGACAGCTGCTGCTCACAGCATCAAAATGGCCGAATAGCACGAATGGTACAACACGATGATGCAATGCAATGTCCGTGAATGGGGATGATCAAGTAACTGGGTCGACCTCTTGCCCACCTCCGCTATCATCCAGATGCTCGCTCAATTTTTCGTCTCGCTTGTCTATACGACCTTCTCCTTGAGCTTTGGGTCTTGTCAACACCTCGATAACTCATCGTCGCAGGATGCCCCAGGCTGAGACGAGTGTAACGAGAAGAGTGGTGAGCACGGCGAGATGAGCGGGTTGTGCGAGCGTGTTCAACGCGTTGGAGCAGGTTGTGCAGGTCCAGCCATCTGTAACACGCATCATGAGCAATCAGCTTGGCGGCCTGGCATCTAAGACAGATCGAACAGCTGAGCCGACGGCAAGTTGCACAAGAGTGAGCGCCGACTTACCAGCTATACTCGTGTACCCAGCCGGGCGATAGATCATAAAGTTGGTACCAGAGTACGGGCTCATATAGCCCGCCTTGACCGTCGCGCCCTCACCGCGCTCGTCGTAGATCTTGAGCACGTACGTCGCTTCTGCGAACGGGGTCTGGCCGGCGATCTGCTCCCACTCCCAGGGGTTCCAGACGACTTGCGTCGCGTTGCCCGCGATGGTATTTGAGGGTGAGGCCGTGGGGCCTACTGGGTAGACGTTGCCGTTTGCAGAGCACGAGGCGACAATGGTGAGGGATGTGGGCTTGACGCTGCAGCTCTTGCATCAGCTCTCTCCCCTTCGCCTCTCAGTGCATCGAAATCAGGCATGGCAAGAGAGTATGAGAGCTGGCGAATGGCAGAGCTTGAAAGTAGGAGACTAGGAGGACTCACTACAGGCTAGTCAGGTTCCAGCCAAAAGTGATCCGACTATCCTGCGCAATCTTATAATAGCTCGCACTCGCCGTAGACGGGGGCTGAGTCACCGTTGCTCCGCCCGCGGCTGCCGTACCGGGGATAGAGATTGAAGAGGTAGATGTAGACGAAGACGTGGCGTTATTGCTCGCTCTCGATCCAGAGCTAGTAGCGGAGGCGGAAGCGGACACTGATCCTGAAGAGGCTGAGGAAGAGGCCGATGCGCTTGACGAGGACATTATGAGTGGATGTTGACGGACTGAGGATGAGGGCAATTCGTGAGCTATGGACGTGACGCGTTGATCGAGGAGTTGGATGATTTGATGGTGAACGTTGCCCGATGAGGTGACGTGCAATGGCAAGCTTGATATTCCTGCAGTCGTTGTGTCGTATCTCGCTGAACGTAGGTGTCGTCGATGGCTAAAGGACAGGAAGAGGCATGAGGGAGAGAAAGGATGTAGAATGCACGTTGGGCAAACACCTCCCCATCAGCATCAGCCATCAACTCAAATCACACTTAGTGTTCATTTGAATCGATCAGTGCGGGGGAAAGATGAGGGTCGGTGCACAGCCCCTAGCGAGGGAGTGATTCAAAACAGCTATTCCTTTGTGTGATCACCACAGAGTACAGCGTGGTGATCACTGATGCATGTGTATCGCTGTCATCGTTGATGATCAATAATACACACATATATGCATGCAAGTGGACGCATGCAGCTCTGCGATCTGTGTTCTGAACGACAATTGAGTAGGATGAGACGGACGAGATACAAGCCGGGCCACACGCGACGAGGTGAAACGCAGGAAAACGTGCATGAAACGTGACACGAACCCTTTGGTCAGGCGCGAAAACACACGTCACTTATTGATATCAGCGTACTTTGACATTGGTGATTGCTCAATCCAGTATGGAATGCGACAATGCTCTGCATGATTTATTGCTACATGACTCGACTGATGCTATTACCACGGGCTCATTCCAAATGATCTCAAACTATGACTCTCGCCACAGCGCCTAGTGGTGCTTGGGCTTGTGTGCCTCGGCAGATTGCTTCTTTGCCTCGTCCTTCTTCCTGAGCTCCTCCTCCTCGTCGTCCAGGATCTGCTCGTCCTTCTTGGCGCCTTGCGAGGGCTCGTTGCCGTGGGCTTTGGCGAGCTGAGTGGGGTGTCTCAGCTCCTCGTTGTGTGCCTCCTCGGCTTGCTTCTCGAGCTTCTCCACACGCTCAGCATCGGCGAGAGCGTTGCCGTGGGATCGCTCGTCCTTTCCGTCAAGGCGCTTGTGGGCGTTCTCCTTGGCAAACTCGAAGTCCTCGTTGGTCTTGGGGTTACCTATTAGTCGCAATCGTCGGGAACAGGGGATGGGCAAAGAACAGTCATCGGAGACGATAGATAGACAAAGGATGAATCGATATCGTCAGCATTGCTCCCTCGTCGACACAATACTACAAAGCTCACCAGAAGTACCAGTCTCGGGGTGCTTGGCACCAGCGGAGTCGTGCTTGGCGTCAACGCCGGGGTGTTGTTGGGTGAATTCAGACATCTAGAGTAGGAAGTAGAGGCGTAAGCGACTGTAAGAATGCACATGTCGCTCGGGCAACCGGCAGGCAGACGATATATACGATGTTGCGCGCGCCGATGCCAAGCGGTGGATGAGGAGCCTGCTACTCACTGTGATGTGTATGTGTTTTGTTGGTGGGTGTACGAGCTGAAAATGCGAGGTTGAAGTATTGATGTTGAAATGCAAAGTTGAAATGTCAAAGTCAATGTCAATTCGAACTTGATGGAACAAAGTACTCGTATTGCGATCTGGCAGAAAGGAAAGGAAAGTGGTAGTGGGTACTATCCCACTACGTCATAGCCGAGTTTCGAGATTTCCATCACGTGATACAATCGCGAATGGATTTCTCGCTTCGAGGCAACGAGGCTCCTCCGGTAGACTGTGGCTCAGGGCGGCAACAAGTATAAACGCGTCATTGCTGTCATGCGTTGCGTTACCTTGCAGTCATAGCACAGACCAGATGTACCGCAGAGGAGATTGGTCCCGCTTCTCATCATGCCATGGTCAGCTGGCCGGCGCAACGGATGTGCTCGTAGGGCGAGCTGGCGTGTCTGTGTATGCGTATGACAGCATGACGACAACGTCATAAGACCTTTTGCGGTTTGTGTCACAGGCACATCAGTATCGCATCAGTACGTCACCTCGTTGACCGTACGGGTCAGTAGGCTGTGGATTAACCGACATGTAAACGTGTAACCTTGGACGTGGAAGGTGTCGGTACGGTTGTTGGTGGAGTGAACCAGAGGGGATGAAAGGTATATATAACCTAGAATACGTTGGCCACTCGTCGTTACTCTCTCTTCTTCATCAAACTCACTCAACTCAACTTCCACTCCCACACACCACCCACCCACAAACAACAATCACAATGTCTGACACTGGTCGTCAATCCCTCACCGACAGTGAGTACTGATCATCCCATCTTCATTCACCACCTTGTTCACTCCTTCCCACGTTCCCTCCTTCCGTCATTCACCGCTTCTGCCTTCCCTCCTTCCACCCCTACTCCTTTCTTCCTGTATTCCCGCCTCCCCGTCTGCTTCCATGCGCACTCGCTGACCCACCCCGCAGAGGCCGGCGCCGCCATGAAGCCCGACTCGGAGAAGTCGTACCTCGAGCAGGCCACCGACACCATCAAGGGCAAGACTGACGTGAGTACACTTCCATACGCGACCAAGCCCTCCTCGGTGCTGACCCTACCTTCCATTACAGTCCGCTGCCTCCTCCGGCCAGCCCCAGTCCCAAAAGTCGTACACTCAGCAAGCTGGTGATGCGCTCTCTGGCAACTCCAACGAGAACCAGACCTCCATGGCCGACAAGGCTAAGGTGAGTTGCCAACTGCACGCACGTTTGAATGGGCATCGTCGCTGACTGTGTTTGACTTTGAAGGACGCCCTCGGCATGCAGAAGTAAATTCGTTATTGACGATGGGGCGAAGTTGAATAGGTTAAGCAGTTATGTAGCGATATTATGAATAGTAGTTCATGACGACAAGTTAAAGAATCGGTACACATCCATGGCGTCGTCTTGTCTCACAGTCGGTCCTCGTACATCTGTGACTTTCGACCGTCACGGACGACGTTGCCTTTAGTGGATCAGTATTCGCCGTTCGAAGATTAGTCGGCGAGGTATGTCTCCTTGCGTCTCCTTGCGCTGTCCAGACGAGTAGGGAGCGAACGAGCGCCTGCCGGCAGTAGCCCGCGTGGACAGGCAGGTCAGCCTCAGGTCAGTCCGACCGCTGAAGCGTAGAAGCTGTCGCGTTGCGAGGCAGATGCATGTTGATCATCTGTCTTCAGTCTACTGCGCAGCACAACTCTAAATTCGCTTCGACGTTGAGCCGTTGCGATGCCGCTTGCTCCTTTGAGTGGTCCTAAAGGACTTCTGCTGTTCGCGCAGGGTTCTGCGCTTCTACCAGTACTACCAGTAGAATCGGTGGGTAGGGCATTCGTATCCTCCAGGGTTGTTATCAACTACAAGGCAGACGAACATCGTCAGATTCTCTTGCCCTGTTGCTCTTTGCCCGTAGCCCGTTGCCCGTTGGACCGCTGTCCGACACTCACGGTAGTCCTGGTGGTAGTCTTCGGCGGGGTACCAGACGCCTGCCTTGGCGATTTGCGTAACGATGGGCCGTCCTTTAAGACTGAAGAGTGAAGACGGGCATTAGCATAGTCCAGATGACGGTCAAGCCAAAAAGGCAGGCGAATGGATGGAGAAGACGTACTACTTGTCCTGTACTTCGGCGGTAACCTTCTTGGCAATCTCTTCCTGCTCTGGCGAGTTGTAGAAGATCGCACTGCGGTACTCTTAAGACGATCCGACAACGTGAGCGTGGACCTCAATAATGGAGGTATGAGCTGATGAGGAGCTCGAGGCCATCCTATCAAGCGAAGGTACCTGAGAGAGAGACTCACGACTGCCCCTGTCGGGTCCTTGGCGGTCGGGAGTGGTCGGGTCGTGAGTCCGGTAGAAGAACTCTACCAGTTCGGCATACGCCACTGAACCAGTTTGATAAGTCACTCGGACCGCTTCCGCGTGTCCTGTGGATCCCGAGCAGACTTGTCTGTATGCTGTGGGCTTGTCAGTGGACAGATCTTTCTGTGCGATGCGATGTGTTGCAGCAGGACGTACAGGGCTTCTCGGCGTGACCGCCTGTGTAGCCTGAGATAGCGGAGAACTGCGGGAGATGGCCATAGTGCTTGGAGAAGAGGTGTTCTGTGCCCCACTATGAGCAGTGACCAATGGAAAATGCCAATATCAGCGTCCTGTTGTCAAGGGATTTTGACTGGGAAACACATTCCCGCCACCCGACCCTTCATCCAGGCGATCGGCCTGAGAATGTGGTACAGTAGATGAGGAGAACACTCACGAAACAGCCAGAAGCAAACGTAGCGTGCTCTACGCCTTCGCCAGACTTGATCTCGTCCCGCGCCTTGATAGCGGTGGGGACCGTAGGCTGAGGGGGTGTTTTGGACGGTGACATATTACGTGCAGAGGAAGTGGAGAAGGACGCGAGAAAGTTTCGCAGCATAGACCCGGAGTCGGCGGTGTAGTTGTTCGAATTTGCGAGGAGGAGAGATACGTAGATCGCTAGGAGTGCGGAGACGCCTAGGATGAGCTGTTTCGAGATACTTGGAGGTGGAATAGTGATGAGTTGTATGTATGGGGTAGATAGATAGATAGATGTGAGCGATGTGGATGATCAAGCAGCAAGTCGGGTGGCGCGGGATGACGAACAGAAATAACTCAGCAGAAACAGAGATCGGCGATTGGCCTCCACCTCGAAATTACGTGGTGCATTGGGCTTATCCCGCTACTGTATAGCTACGATCCCGGGACGCTTGACCACGAAACTCCGTTTGACTAAACTTGCGTCTACTGTTGATGCTACAACGTCGGCAGGCGGGTCAAAGTCCCATGGACGCCCGACTATAGCGGCTGGGATGAACCTGAATGAAGTCGGTATATCAGTCCTCGAGTATTCCGGAGCACAGGCTATAGGGGAAGTGTAGGCTCACCACGTCGCTCCGCACACCACGCCTCGGCCTCTATCTTGTGCCAAGATAGTGTGCCATCTGGGTGTATGAGACACAAGTCAGCGCTGCATCTCTTCCTTATACTTCAAAGTGATGAGCACCACTCACTCAGCATCGATAACCCTGCTCAAAAGGCATATGAAAGGCGCCAGTTCTCTCGCGCCACCAGGTACAGCGTAGACCAATACCGTCAAGAGATCAAGCACTGCCTGGGCGACATCTGTGACGTGTGAGAAGTATGCGAGCGTAGGCGGCGGCTGCATCGTATCCAGATTAGTTCAGCGAGCAGACACTCTCCAACTGCGTTGTCATGCAAATAATCAATTTACAAGGGCAAGTTCGAATCCCCACCAATCTATATCGTGCGACAAGACTGCATCAGCACACTCATATGATTTGCAAGTGAGCGGACTCACAAGTCAAGACGCTCATTCTGTCCAGAGGTACTTGGAGCGGCATGGTGATCTGGTCCGGAGAGCTTGTACACTTGCCCTTCTGCTCGCAGTACGTCTTCGAGGTCACGAATCACACTGTCTGACGTCGTCGCGCCTAGGCGATGAGTGTCAGAGAGGAGCCGCAGACTCGAAGAAAGTGCGGCAGCAGGGAGAAGGGAACTGGGCGTGAGCCTGTGTGAGCTCGAGCTGCCGTCTATGATCGTCGAAGGGCTCTCGACCTTTATCGCTTGATTGTCTCTTTTCTCGCATTTTAGGCGACCAACACTTGTCGCTGACACGCGGGACAGCAATGTTGGAATCGGTCCAGGCGTACCCGGGGGACTGTGCAGAGCCGGACTGTGCGAAACACCATCTTGTACGCCGTGCGATCGTCAACGACTTGATCTAGACGCCGCGAACAGTTCCTCCGCTTCCTCCTCAATACAATTGAGACACACTGCTCTCGCGGGCTCATTGAGCAGGAGGTTGCGCCGCCTTAGTTCCTCAGCAGACGCGAGAGATGCTAGGGCATCTTTGGCTTTTGGTCCCGAGAGGGGGAGTGGTGATTGCTTCGTATAGTATCCGGGTTGATGAAGTGGTTGAACGGGGAGGGCTCTGACTCGTTTCATTACCCGCTGAGCGGAGTCGGGATTGAGCAGATTTTCGTTGAGCCGGCGAATGTCTTTCTCCCTAAGTCGGGGTATGCAGCCGCCTCTGCTCTCATTCCCATTTCTCGCGGAGGCATCGCTTGTCGGGTATGAAGGCAGGTGACGCTGATCTCCGTTGGCGGTAGCACCGCCGCCGCCGCCGGTGCTGTCGCTGGTACGAGGCGGGTGATCAAGAAGTAATCGCTGTAAAGCCATCGCAGCCTTGGTCGCCCTTCTCGACGTAGGCGAAAGGGTATCGAGATCGGAACCAATTCCATCTCTAGCCTCTTTCTTTCCTGCTCCCAGCGAGAGATGGGCAGTCCATCGTTTCTTCTGTCTGAGCGTGGCGCAGCGACTCCGGCAGCCGCGAGACGGGGCACAGACCGAGCCTGAAGCAAGTAGTGATCGTGGTGTACGTTGAGCATACTCTTTTCTGCGGGTGGTAGGGGTCGTGGGGGTAGTTGGGAGTTTGACAAATGGGTGTTTGGTCTCTTGGTGTGATTGATTTTGGGCAGTGATTGTGGAGGGGTTGCGGCCGTTCCGACGACGGATTGGGAGGAGAGTCATATTGCTGTTTCGTGTACTGCGTATTTTAGGTGTTTGTGAAGATCGTTTCGTGTGGGTTCTCAACATATAGATGTAGGCATAGACATAGATGTGTGCGCTGCCTCAGCAGTCATTCTAATTTGACTACTATGCGGCACATGCGCATTGCTGGTGAGTCTACAGTATGGACAAGTGGCAAGCGCGGATCGCATGACTGCCGGATCAGTGACTGACGAATGTGGCGGGTGCTCAGCTGTACAGCTGCACAAAATGAATCATTGTTTACAATTGTCAGTCGATGCTCCGCCAGCCATCGTGCGTTGCATTCAATCGCGGTCATGTACAGTGTAATCTGCTCTTCCGCTTTTATCATCAGCAAGTTCAGAAGGGGTCTCGTGCTCCCGCAGACTTCTGTCCAATGCTCATGCGTGCCGTACCGGGACCCATATCATACTACTGTACCGTAGGTACAGTACGCCGAGATACCGCGCCACTTCCAACAACCATTTGCAAGCTAGTCATACGCCCATGTCTCCATCGCCGTGATTTGTCCATCCGACGGACGTCTTTTGATTGATTGGCGCACTGGAGACGAACGAGAAGCGATATCGCTTGAACATCCGTCGAGGCTTTGCGTCCTCGGCCTGGGCTGATACCGCGCTTTCGCATGAAGCATGTCCAAGACATCCTGCGCGATGAATAGAGCTGATCAGTAGGGTCCCAACAGGTGTGTCAGTCACTAAGATCTACACTCACTATATCAACTTCGTCCTCCGAGCCCACCGAGTCCTCGTATTCCATCAATTGACTATCTGACAGACGTCTTTCCATAGCCGGGCGTAGACTGGATAGCGGCCCGGTCGAAGAGCAGGAAAAGCTGGCTGATCGTGGGATGCGAAGAAGCCACGCGGTCCCAGGTGGTTCGACCATCTGGAGTGTGATCACGGTCAACGTCGTCCTCACGCAGCACTCACTGTGACAGCGTCCGCCCACTGATCCCCAAAAGCCATAAGATGACCTTCTGGTTGACAAGTTTCTGTAGCTTCCTCCAGACCTGACAACTGGGACGCCGAAGCGCTCAAAGGGCTGACTGACCGTGGTGTGCAAACAAGCGGATCACTTGCGAGCTCCAAGGGATTATGAAAATCAATCACAGTCAATGCCTGCCTAGCGTCCTCATATTTGATGGTTAGGGAAATAACTCACCATTTCAGGCTCATTAGTCTCGACTTGGGAAGTCATCATACCTACTTCAGCTGCCTCGCTGCTCTCGGCCATCATCGTCGTCACTGAGGAGTCAGCGCACGAGCTGCCAACGTGATCCTTTTCCGTTCCGTCGCTGGTTCCACTTCCGCTCCCGGGTATCGAAGTCGTCTTCTCTTTGACCAGAGCCACCAAATCTTCAGCTGTGTTGGGGATCTCAGACAACCCAAAGCGCTGTTTGGACTGTCTGAGCTTTTTCGTGGCTGACTTGAGCGGGTTTTCCAAAGTGCGCACTTTGGCTTTCGACTTGGCTCTCTCTCTTGTGTACTCGGCGGAGGAAGCTGGTCCCAGGGCATCCCCGTGCGTGCTCAGGACCTTGTCCCCGAGCTTCCAGTCGAGCTGCCAGCTGTCATGTTCGGATACCCGGGTTGCGACGTTCAACCACTGTCTAGCCAAAGTCTTCGTGTCACCTTCCTGTTGCAGCAACTGGTCAATCGTCTTTCGAGCTTCTTCGAGCCTGCCTTGGCGGAGCTCGTTCCAATACGCCCAAACATCATTTGTGAACCCAGGCAGCGACTCGAAAGTCGAGTCCACCTCAGCCGCCACTTCTGCGATGGGCAAGAGATCCTTCCAATCCTTGTCAGAACCAGAGAAAGCGCTGAGCAGTCTGTGCACTTGCGAGTTGACGCTGTCGCGAGATTCTCGTACTTCCGTGAGCAAGGTGCTGAGATAATTCTCTATCGCGGCGCAGGCGTTGTCGTCCCCAGACACGATAGTTGGCTGGCTATTCAAGCATTCTGGGAAAGCGAGACTATCGGTCCCGTGTATCGGTTTGCGGTTGAACCACGGCGCTTGTGAGAATTGTGGCTCTTCTCGTGCAGCTTCTGTCGGGCTGAGTCTTTCGTAGAATACATTGGGGACGTATGCCACTTTCCCATCAGACCGAGTTTCCTTCACCGCTTCCAAACCGAGCCTAGTCGTCCAATTTTGCTCCGAGCGCGAGCAATCCTGCATTGGCATGTCAAGCCCTCCTTCAAGGCTTTTCGTATGCTCGCTGGAACCAATATGGGCTCGCTGATATTCGGCCCAATTCATTTTGGGGATGATATCCGTTGTGCCTGCGCGGGCGTGTTCAAGCAAGCCTTCCAGAGCCAAAGTGGCGCCGCGACGGACCACAGCTGCTGAGGCCAAGATCGTTTGGCAAGCTTCTCCGTCCTTGAGGTCCGGTGTTGTGACACTGTACAAGGAGAAGTGCAAGTTGTTCAAGATCGACTGATGGTAGAAGCTCATCGTGAAACAGTGCGCCCGATCCGCGCGATTTCGGCCGTGCAGGTACTCTTCGGCCGCACTTCCACTGGCCACATGGGTACTTGCGCTCCTGATATTCCGAGCGCGAACTTCGTACTCGTTTTTTGCCTCGACGTGTCTGTTGTGAGCACGGGTAGCGAGCCCGTCGGCCAGTATGCGCAGATTCCGCGCAGCTCTGATCGTATCGCCACCACAGACGAGTGAGGCGCACTGGTTCCCTGACGTCGAGGGAAGGATATCAGTTGTTCCCGTCGGGTCAAGACTGCTGTGGGACATTGCAGTACCTCGCAATGCAGCCGAGAGGTCACGGACTTTGCGAGAGGCTTGGAAGAGCGCCACCATATCCTCGGGCGGATCAACGCAGTGCTCCAAGAGCTCCGCGTTGCTCTGGTCAGTATAGGGCGGAGGGCGGAAATCTTCCCAGACCTCACTGTCGTAACGCGCGAACCCCTCGAGCCCCTCGAGCTCTATACTGGCCGCTCCGCCCGATTTGGTGGCTCGAGATGGGACACCTAGAAGGACGCTGACCTCATTGGGAGCAGTTCTGCGCTTGCCCACTTTGATGCCGAACAACGACTCATCCGAAATTCCACTTATACGAGCTGGCTTCCCTGTCTTGATGTCGAGGAGTACGAACGGTTTTGCGTTTGCGTTTGCGCTCATGACGCTAATGTCGACGAGTCGCTGGGTACTGTGTAGGGGTGATGTGTGTAAGGATGATAAGTGCTTTACGTATCCGAGGAGAGTTGTTCGCGGGTCATGTTGTCTGCTAGAGAGCTTCAGCCGACACAGATGCTTTCTGGAAGCACGGAGATATGAGACGGAGAGATTGATAGAATGCTGATTCTCATTGTACATATATACCTCTGTCAGCCCTCGCCACTCACCTCTCACTGTATCATCCGTGCACACCAAGCTCCTTTCAGAGGCGGGCGAAGGGGATTGGTTTTGGAAGCATAACTCCGAAGGCATAATTCGGCCCGCGTATCGCACGAAGAGCATGAAAGGACTTGTCAGCTGTCGACGCAATGTAAACGTGCTTGACACATGTCTCCTTGCACTGCCGGACTGTTACAAGCCAACAACTGCGCGCAAAGGATCCATTCACGACTTATCGACAACACTGCCACATTCACATACTGTACTGCAGCTCCCCCACTCAGTCTGAACTAGACAATAGCACCTCCCGTATGCCGAACTCATATACGTCTGATAGCGAGCAACCTATACTCTCGTGGCTCTCAGATACTCGTCCTCATCGTCCTCCTCCGCCCAGCGACCGATGTACAAGTGGCGCAATCTGGAATCCGAACTTCTCACGGGCAGCCTGCGACGTGCATTGGAATACTCCTCCGACGATCGCAACGAGCTTGTGCTCATCCATCGGTGGATATACGGCCTTGCCTCGCTGATAGACAGATGCGGATACTCAATCCGGGTCGGAGCTGTCGGAGCGACAGGCTGTGAGAGCCTATATCAGCAGCAGTACGATGTTGGGATTTATAGCGCTGTTCCTTTTTACAGCGCCGTTGCTCACCAGTGTGACCGTGTTGACGCCTGGTACGGGCCGGACATCGTGTTCAGCAACGTGAGTACCAGTAGAGCTGTCTTTATCTTCCTGGATTGGAATCGGACCGGCCGCATTGCCTGCCGATGTGGCGGCCAACGCCGGACTCGTTGCGCCCTCTTGACAAACGAGGTCATCCATCTCCGTAACCGCGCTGATGCCTTGGTCTAGTCGGAGGCCGGATACAGCATCGATGGTAATGGTAGATGTGATATCGCCTTCCTCTTCCAGAAGGGTATCGGGGACAGTTCCCGTATCTATTTCTCCTTGATCGATGAGACCGCTCGGTTTCGGGACTTGGTGCATGCCTTCTTCGAGCTGGATGTGGCTGATGTTTGTATCAAAGTATTTCTCTTCTTCCGTGTCAGGCAGGAGCTCAGACATGTCTGGCGTAGCGGTCACTGCCGCTGATGCGCTCATGTCCGGCATCGTTGCGTCTGCTTGATGAACAAGCTCAATACCCTCCGCGGCCGTGCTTACACCGTCTTCGGGCCGAACATGGGATTCAGCCTTAATGGTAGAAGCAGAGAGCCTTGTGCCCTCGTCCTTCGATGGAGCTTGAAAGACGCTTTCTGTAGCTGCCGCGCTAGCTGCCAGTCTCCCGGCAGCGACCGCAGCGGCTGCCACTGCTACTCTCGAGGCGAAGACCCAGCTCATCAGATCGTTCATGCTCTGAGGTACAGGACTGACTCCATATCTCGCAAACGCCTTTTCGACTTTGTTCGTTGCTTCTTTCATCTTTCTTTTGCTCGTCTTGATCTCACGAGTGAGTCTCTTATTCTCTTCGGGGTAGTCCTTCTTCTCTTGCTCCGTGCAACCACTTGCGCAGAATGATAAAAGGGTCGTGATCAGATCTTTCCTCGCACACCTGGTGTCGTGCTGTGTGGTTCTCGAGGCTGCATTGAACCATGCATTTCCCATTCGCTTTTCATTATCAGTGCTCAAATCGGAGTCCAATTGCTTCCGAGTAGCGTCAAGATTCTTTTCCAATTTGGCTGTCCAATACCCCCACATGGCCGAGGCATGTCGAGGGATCAGTTTCGAACATTGCGCAAGCACGTATGCCTGAGTGGCCGTCTTGAGAAGCTCTTCCCATTCTTCTTTCGCCCCGGTGTACGACTTGATCTGCTGCCGCAGCTCTTCTCTCGTGTCATCGTTAAAGACTTGCACGTCAGAGATCAAATTCGCCATGTAATCAGTCGCCGCCTGCGACTGAGACGGACGGCCAACGCTCAGTTCACAACTCAGACAGCCTGGAAAGCCGACCAGTCGTCCGTCGGTTGGTAACGGCGGGTTGATCCAAGCCGACTTGCAAGGGGTATCGTGGGACTGGTGTTGGGACGTCAGGTCCGAGTCCCATGGGGTATAGTGAATGTGCGGGCGATAGGTGACGCCGCCAGCGTCATCTTTCGTAGCTGTCGCCAAGCAGAGCCAAGTACCGTTCAGAGCCCGCGGTACAGGCATGTCCGCCGGTGCTTGCATCCGCACCACGTCCTCCTCTGCAGGCTTTCCAGACCGGAAAATACCCCGTTCAGCAGTCATGAACTCTGCTAAAGTCATTCCTGGATGGAAGGCCGATACGCCAAGAGAGTAGCCCATCTGCGATAAGTAATTCTTCTTTCTAGCCTGGTCCCTGACCTCAACGGCGTCAAGGATAAGATCGACCAGATCTTCAGCTGCCTCAGAATCGATAGACGCTCGATCACTCGCAAGCGGTCGCCGGTTCAACAGGATTCCATGATGGAATGAACTTACTGCGTCCGTGACTGAGGTTGCTCTCGCTCGAGCAGACAAGAACTCCTTCTCACCGTGATCGGTGGCAGCGGACTGAAGCGACCCAAGTAATTTGAAAACGCGCGCACTCTCTCGTTGATGCATTGCGAATCGATCTTCGACCAGGGGCTCGAACTCCGAGGCGAAAGTCTCACGGTATCTCATGGCCGCAGGTGAGGTGAACTGGCTTTGTTGTTTGAAGCTGGAAGCGGCAAGCCCTTGATCCACATCGGTATCAGCTGATCTCTCCTCTTCATTCGCAGGGCGAAACAACGCTTCCCGCGCCTTCTTATCGAAATCCGCGAAAGCAGACCATTCCTTGGGCTGATCAGCGCAATGCTCAATGATCTCTGTGTTACTTTTCTCCAGATAGACCAGAGGCCCATCTTGCTCCCATTCAACATCGTTGTATCTCTTGAAAGTCTCTAGGCCTTCTGGCATCGGCGCGGTTGCGCTATAGTCTGGACACAGCAAGATCGACGCTTGCGATGGATCGCTTCTGCGTCGAGCGAATGTGAGGCGGAAAGGCTGGACAAGCGGCGGAGACGTTTGGTTAGTATTCACACCGCGCTCCGTCGACGATCGACCTGGGGGGTTGCTCTGCTGGTCCGTTGCTTTGATCTCCTTCTTGTGCATGGAGTGTTGACCCATGATGCTCTTTGACCAATAGAGTGTGTGAGCGATCGCGCGGTAGAGCGAATCAGTGATGCTGTGTTCGAGCGCTCGTGCAATATAGCTGATACACTGTTGGTTGATAGAGGAGTGGCAAATGAGGAAGGGGAAGTTACATGGGGATTGGGTATGATGCGGCTGATGACGGCGAGTTCAGAATGCTGGAGACGAAGTGAAGGCCTAGGAGAAGTGAGACGATCACGTCTCGTCGTGGGTGATGTCAGCGAACTGCTTCACTTCTTCAGTTGTTCGTTTCTTCGGTAGCGTGACTCTTCCACGGTAGCGTAAATGGATCGCGGTAGGATCAGTCTTAGCTTCTCAGAGAGGCGAGATTGATGAAAGGATCGCGGCGGTATATGCTTCACACGTAGGGTTGTACCAGCGCTTGCCAAGTTACCACGTCCGTATTTGACCAGTGTAGCAGCAGTGCATGCTTGATATGGTTATCGTATCTGCGCGAGTGCTGCGAGGTTGCCACACGCCACGGTGCTAAGTCAGGCACCGGTAAGAAACACTACTTGTAGGCGGTGCACAGCACACTCCGCACCTCTACCCCGCACGTCTCCGTCTCTGTCAGCATGACCAGCGATGCCATGGGAAAGTAGATATGGTCTCCTTATATCCTTGTCTATGAGCAAGCTTTGCTTTGCATTGCATAGAAGGACAAGCGAACAGCCCAACATGCTCTACAAGGTGGTCGCGACCATCGCTTGGCTGTCGAGCGCTTTGCTTGTGTCCGGCGTACAAACCCCATTTATCCCTCCTACCGAGAACGCTGCCAAACGCCCTTCCGCCCACGACGCCTTTGTCAAGCACTGTGAGCATTTGTCTCTACCAGGATCCCTTTCTATCCTCCACTAATGAGCATATCACCATGACCAGTCTCCGCTTCTCGATCAGGAACCGACATCTACCTCCAAAACGAGATCTCGTCCATGTACCCCAACTCCAGTGTAGTGGTGACGCAAGACTACAACTTCGACCTACTGCGATACGCCGCTCAGTCTTCTGGTTCCATCGTCATTCGCGAGCTCGAGGATGTGGAATGGATCAAGAGGGACGTGTATGTCAAGCCCACCAGGAGGAAGTACGGCGACGGAGTCGTGCTTGATAGGGTGGTCTTTGGTGGGTGGGAAGTAGCGTGGGAAGATGTCGAATTCAAAGTTATCGTCGCGACCGTAAGTCACACTTCTTCCTGAATCTCCATCTCCCTATCATCGATGTTGCTGGCAGCGTAGTATGCTTGATCGCTGGGCTGATCATGCTCATGGGCACGCACATGTAGTGGGTAGAACAATTCTTCCAAGTAGTCCAATGGCACATCATCTCGGAGAACGATAGCCCAGCAGCCGCGCATCGTCTGGTCCAGTCCTGCGCGAGTTTCTGCTCGAAGTACTCTAACGTCATCTGGGTATTCGAAGGTGGGGGCTGGCGGCCGGACAGAGATCTCTGGGAATCTGTCCAAGAGGCAAGTACCTCTTCTGCTACGTCCTCGTCACTTCGCTTGCAGCGCTGACGTGGTACGGCTTAGGCTTCGTGGGAAGACGTTGTTTTGGAAGAAAGTATGAAGAACGCCGTGCGGGGCGATTATCAATCTTTCTTCAGATCCGAGTCGACGTATAAGAAGTTTGCTGTGCCGTGGAAACGGGGCTTGATCTTCCTCGGTGTACGTACAAAGCGCCCTAGAAGGAATACTTGGCTGATAGACCCCTCAGCCTCCGGGCAACGGCAAGACAATCAGTTTGAAGGCGATCATGAAAGAAGTCAAAGTCCCTTCTCTATATGTCAAGTCCTTTCACAGTGAGTGAATTCATGCTGTTGCCTTCATGAAGTACAGTGTATGATGCTGAACACATTCGTTATCACGCAGACTGGGCTGGTGACGAAGCTGGTACGTGCCCTACAACTGCTCCTTCTTTGATGGCCATTGATGCCCCCTGTCCGATCGCTGTTTGCAGCTATCAAAACGATCTTCGCGCGGGCTCGAGCGGAAGCCCCATGTGTCCTGATTCTCGAAGACCTCGACTCCTTGATCACCGATCTGAATCGGTCGTTCTTCCTCAACGAGGTAGATGGTCTGGAAAACAATGACGGCTTGTTGATCGTGAGCCTGCCGGTACACCTGTGTTACGGACATCATCCATCTGACGCGGGTCGTATTCTAGATCGGCACGACAAACCACGTTGATAGGCTCGATCCCGCCTTGTCCAACCGTCCTTCCAGGTTCGACCGCAAGTAGTACGTGCCTACTAGCTTCCACCTAAGCACCGTTAGCTGACCGTAAGTTCTGGTATTAGCACGTTCCCGGACCCATCTTTCGCGCAACGTCGAGACTACGCCGTTTACTGGCAAGACAAGCTTCAGACTATCAAGGAGATCGAGTTCCCTGACTCGCTCTTGGACGAGTTTGCCGAAAAGACCGGCAACTTCTCTTTCGCGTA
Source organism: Cryptococcus sp. GC_Crypt_3 (assembly GCA_026538395.1). NCBI lineage: Eukaryota > Fungi > Basidiomycota > Tremellomycetes > Tremellales > Cryptococcaceae > Cryptococcus > Cryptococcus sp. GC_Crypt_3. The sequence continues at coordinate 101,633 of JALPCB010000031.1, forward strand.
CATGAAAGAGGCCTTGTGAGCATCATTTCATACCTAGCGTTCAATGCGTCGCTTTGTCTCATGACTGATCCTTTGTACGTATCTAGCGTATCGTCCCTACTCATCGTCGCTACGCGCGAGACGGACGAGGCAGCATTGAAAGACAGCTTCCGCAATATCCTGCTGAACCAGATTCAGCATCTTCGCGATGAGCTCGACGCGGCCAGTCTCATTGGTCCTACCGATATTCAAGGTAGTGGTTCCAGTAGTCCAGGAGGCGACTTTTTCTCGTTCCGACAGCAGAATACGGCTGCTATGCTGGGCGATGAAGGGCAGATCTTCCGCTTCCCGTGGCTTGAAATGTGATTGTCCGAGGACGAGTACGTAGGTGGTATGAGAGAAGTGCGGGAAGTGCGAGGACAAGGACTCCAGGAGAAACGTAGATGTTGCGCTTGTAGAGCCGTGTCAATGTGTCTTGCTATCGATTAATCATGTAAGAGCTACTCGGTAGCGCGCAGAATGCAGTGTTTTCGTCTGCTAAATCTGCTACACTGCTGACGAGTACGACTGGAGGATCTGTCTGTCTGTATATTCGCATCTAATATATGTCATGGGCCTTTGGGAGGCGCTACTTTGGCCCATATCAGGACGCAGAAAGCGGCGAAAAGCTTGAATATGGCAGTGAGGAGGAGGCACGTTTCGTAATTCGAGTACCGGTAAGCGAACGCGCCGACTATCCCACCTGACCACAGCCGAGTAGCGGAGTGTCAGCGAGATCGATGTCATTGACACGAATCGATGCGTAGCAAGATGCGTACCTAGGACGAAAGTGAATATGAAGATGACCCGTTCGTTTCGCGGTCGATTTTTCGTGATGCCCGCAAACAAGTTTGGGTCGCTGAAGAGCTCCGCCATGGCTCCAGTTGCGACCTGTGTAGGGATCGTGACCGGACCGCTGATACCTGATTTGACAGTGACATTCTGCGCGCCCATCGAGTATGCCTAAACACAACCGCCAAAACACGAGGAATGGGGATTAGGAGTGAGCAGCGCTCAATAGCGGATATGGCGAGGTGAGGTGATAGGGGACGTACGAGAAGAGCCACAGCGACATATTCTGTGCTACCGTCGTGCAGTTCTATTGCGTGACCCCAGTACAGCCCAACAATCAAGAAGACCACCAGCGATTGTATCAGTAGATCAACGAAGAGATATCCGCGCTTCTTCTTCCCGAAATGCCGGCTTGCTACTCCGCTGATATATGATCCGGCCCACGATCCGATCATGGCGACGATGGCCGATATTGGGTAGATGGACGCGGGATCCACCGCCTTCATCTGGCCAGCGGCTAGACACAGAAAGATGATATTACCCGTCTATCTCACACACGATACTATCAGCTCGTCGCCATTTATTGAGTGGTAGACTGGACGCACGTTGTTCGCTACGAAGACTCGTAAAGCTGGTACACTGAACACGTCGATACCTACTCGCGACCAATCAGCTTAAGTCCGTCATCATAGTCTGAGATGTTATGATCTAGAGGATGCGAAGACTCACATCCTGAGGCAAAGGACAGCAAAAGCAGTAATGGGAGGTAATTCCGCCATGGGAATACCAGCTCGTCGGACCAGAAGCTCGACGGACGAGATGATGCGCCTGAAGCTGTTCCATTAGGATACGATGACCCGCTCAAGTCCTTCTCCCGCTCTTTCGACGCCGACATGATACCAACGGCGACGGTAACTCAACACCTCGTTCACACTGCTCAAGTCAATCGAGTCGAGCTTCGTATGTGCATACCTCAACAACGACCTTGCGCTATCGCCATTATCATTTTTCGTATACAGATCGTCGTGGGAATGTGCGGTGACCAAAATAGACATGAAATGTGTCACCTCCGGATACCCGATAGGCCGAATTCTCATCTAAGTTGATAGTGACGTGTACTTATTAAGTTCTTGCTTATCAACCCACCAAGCGGCGGTCGCCACTCGATAGACGCGCCTGTCAACAAACGCGTTTCAACAATAACAAACTGCTGTACAAGCAAAATAGATGCTTGTATACCTTTGTTGAACATTCAAGTCGTCCCATTTGTCCTCCAATCAGCCCGACCAGACGCAGAGCGACCGACCGCTGCGGACTGCTAACAGTGCGAAAGTGGACGCAGAGACTCACATTAGGCTCAAGAAATCACATACAAGATGAGGATCGAGGAGCTCATCCTGGATGGTCAGTAAACCAGTCCGTCGAGTGTGTGCTCGCATTGGCTGACCACATCTGCACAGGCTTCAAGTCCTATCCCGTCCGGACGACCATCTCCGGTGAGTCTCCCGGCTCAGAATCACTCCTCCCGCCGCTGTTCGCTGATTGGTCTTGCAGGCTTTGACGAATCGTTCAATGCCATCACTGGTCTCAACGGTTCGGGGAAGTCCAATATCCTCGATGCAATATGTTTCGTTCTCGGTATCACCAACATGCAGTCGGTGGGTCAGGAAATGGCAGAAGCTCAGCTCGAAGCGCTGATGAGAGACAAATGACAAATAGGTCCGAGCAAACAACCTGATGGACTTGATCTACAAGCGGTATGTTGTAGTGCTTCGAGAGGCAAGTAGGAAACAACGCTGATTGCATGGTACTCAGAGGTCAAGCCGGTGTGACAAAAGCTTCGGTCACTATCGTCTTCAACAATCAAGATCGATCAAAGTCGCCCCTCGGATTTGAGAACACTCCTCAGATAACCGTCACTCGACAGGTATGCTTTCAACATTCGCTGTTAGGAATTGGCGGTTGACCTGGCCTTGTCATTCTCAGATTGCCGTAGGGAACGTCTCCAAGTACCTCTTGAACGGACACAAGTCCACTTTACAGGCTTTGCAGAACCTCTTCCAGTCTGTGCAGCTGAATATCAACAACCCCAATTTCCTGATTATGCAAGGCAAAATCACCAAAGTCCTCAACATGAAGCCCGCCGAAATCCTGGGTATGGTCGAGGAAGCTGCTGGCACGAGGATGTTTGAGGAGAGGAAGGACAAGGCGATGAAGACCATGTCGAAGAAGGACAAGAAGGTGGAGGAGATCGAAAGTGTACGTCCCGTCGTTCTCCACCAGCTTTTGCGGCATTGCAGCATTGCTTACCTCGTCGGTCAGCTGCTGAAAGAGGAGATCGACCCGAAATTGGAGAAGCTCCGAGCTGAGAAACGGTCTTATCTCGAATACCAAAAAGCTACTTCCGAATTAGAGCGGCTCACACGCTTGGTCAAAGCATACGAATGGACACTGGCTGTTGACAAAGCAGAAAAAACGGCAGATAACTTGAAGAAGAAGAAGAGGGATATCGAATCATGTAAGGAGGACGTAGCTCGCGGAGGGCGCGAGTCTCAAGGCATGGAGAAGGAGCTGGCCGAAATTCACAAGCGAAGAGATAAGGTAAGCCCGTCGATGAGGTAGACATCAGTTTCTGATACGTTGTCATAGGAAATGGCCAAAGGCGGAAAAGTGCAAGGGTTGACAGATGCCGTCAATAACCTCGAGCGCGAGCTCGTCAAGGTCAAAACTCAGATTGAGATCAAGGAGGGCACAGTAAAGGATGACTCTAAACGCGTCGAAGCAGCAAAAACTGCCGTCAAGGATGTCAGTACGATTACTCATCGCGTCTCCGCCCTGACTGACGTGTCGTACCCTTAGATCACCAAATCGCTTGAGGATAAACGGATCGAGACATCGAAAGACGCTGCTGCTTTTGCTGAGCTGAAAACAGCTTACGACGCCGGCGCTTCCGAGCTCGCCAAGCTCGAGGAACTGCTTCAATCACTGATGACTGGTCTGTCATCTGCGAACAATGACGACGAGCATGCCGGAGGTTACCTTGGTCAACTGGCAGAAGCCAAGGCGCGAATTGCGGCTGCTGGCACAGAGGCCGAGCAGGCTAAAGTCAAGATTGGTCTCGCAGAGAAGGAGTTGAAGGAGAAGGAGCCAAGGGCGAAAAAGGCGGAGAAGGAGGGAGAGGGCTTGATCAAAGAACTGGCGTCGAAGCGGACAGAAGCCGAGAAGCTGAGGAAAAGGGTGGAGTCGGCAGGATGGGACGAAACTCAAGAGAGAGATCTGCTGGAAACACAAGCTGAGCATTCGACCAAGATCACGGAACTCATGGAGGTCAGAACCTTCGATTGCGTATACGGAATCTCGCTAATGATTGACATAGCGCCGGGATATGCTCAAGTCACGTTTGGCCGCCATCGACTTTTCTTACGCTGATCCAGAACCCAACTTTGACCGCAACAAAGTCAAGGGCCTCGTCGCTACTTTGGTCGATCTTGACGAAGCCAACTTCAAGAGTTCTACAGCGCTAGAAATTTGCGCTGGCGGGAAGTTGTATAACGTTGTTGTGCAGGACGAAAGAGTCGGATCGCAGTTGCTGGAAAAAGGCAAACTGCGTAAGAGGGTCACCATCATCCCTCTTAACAAGATCAACGCGTTCAAGATGTCCGCAGAGGTGTGTCTGACAGTGGAAGCGTGAATACGTTGCTTACGTTCACTCGCAGAAACTCGCTGCGGCCAAGCAAGTCGCTCCGGGAAAGGTAAATCTCGCTCTCGACCTCGTCGGCTACTCGGACGACGTATCTGCCGCAATGGCCTACGTGTTTGGCGACACGTTCATCTGCGCAGACAAGCAATCAGCCCAAAATGTCACATTCAATAAGAACATCGGCGTCAAGTCGGTCACTCTCGAAGGCGACGTCTACGATCCATCAGGAACACTCTCAGGCGGAGCCGCACCTAGCTCAGGTGGTATACTGGTCAAAGTGCAGGAGCTCAAAGTCATCGAGCGAGAGATTGCGGAACACAAGAAGGTTTTGGATGACGTGACGAGGAAGTTGACGAGCGCGAAGAAGGTCATTGACCAGTACAAGAAGGACAAGAGGGAGCTGGACTTGAAAGACCACGAGGTGAGATTACTCGAGGAGCAAGTCGGCGGCAGCAATGCGACCAAGGTGAGCATTAATTCCAGGTCGACAAGTGGAGGACCGCTGACTTTGGTCACGCTAGATCATCTCCGAGGTCGAAGCTGCCAGGAAGACAGTGGCTGAGCTCAAAGAGGTGGTCAGTCAAGCCAAGGAGAAGCAAAAGCAGGCGTCTGCCGAATGCAAGCGCCTCGAGAAGGAGATGGCAGACTTCAAGAATAACAAGGACTCGAAACTAAACGAGATCAAGGTGAGTTTCTTCGATACCATTTCTGGCGGAAACCATGTCTGAGCGGTGAATCAGGCCGATATATCGAGCAAGAAGAAGGAACTGCAGAAGAAGACCACTCAAGTCAAGACGAGGCAAAAGGAGGTCCAGACTGCCGAGCTTGAAATGCGTGAGTTTGAATGAGAATACTGCGGTTTCGATCCCTGACGTATTGGTAGAACAACTGGAGAGCGATCTGGAGAGCGCCAAGGCTGAGATCGACGAGGCCATTGCTGCACTGGAAAAGACCAAGAGCGAGCACGCTGCACTCAAGGAGACGTTCAAGGTTCAGCAGGTTCGTAAACTGCCATTCCTCGTCGGTTGTTGCTCACACGATGTTGTAGAGCGATCACAAGGCTGCCGAAGCAAAGCTCAAGTCAGAGCGAGCTGTTCTCGTGGCTTTCGACGATGAGCTTGCGGATCTGGAACGCGACATCAAAGCGAAAAAGCAAGAAATCGTCGATGCTGAGCTGGCGCTGAAGAAGCTCGATCATGATATTGGGCTTGTCGCGAAGGAGAAGTCGGCTGCAGAAGGTCTCAAGGAGAACCTGGAGAAGCAGTTCTCGTGGATTGCAGACGAGCATCAGTGAGTGCAGCCTTCACACTCTCCGGGCTGGTGGCCACCGAAACGAGTACCGTTTGGTCTGACTCGCGATGATAGATTCTTCGGCAAAGCCGGCACACCGTATGACTTCCAGGGCGTCAACCTCCATCAAGCGCGCGACCAGTGTCGTGAGCTCGAGGCGCAGCAGAAGGGAATGGGCAGGAAGATCAACACTAAAGTCATGAACATGATTGACAAGTAAGTTGACTCAAGCTCGATGTAATTCCAGTTGCTAACGCACTTGTCGCGCAGCGTCGAGAAGAAGGAGCAGGCATTGAAGAAGATGATGGCGACTGTGCTCAAGGACAAGTCGATGATTGAAGACACGATTGTTGAGCTTGACAGATACAAGCGGGACGCCTTGACCAAAACGTGGGAAAAGGTCAACGGGTGGGTGATAGCAGAGTGCCTTTCAGCAATATGAAGCTGACATATTCCGGCTATAGCGACTTTGGCCTCATTTTCGCCGAACTCTTACCGGGCAACTTTGCCAAGCTGCAGCCGCCGGAAGGACAAGACTTGACCGAGGGTCTAGAAGTCAAAGTCCGCCTAGGCAGCGTATGGAAAGCCAGCTTGACCGAGCTCAGTGGTGGTCAGCGGTAAGTCCAGAACCTCCGCAGTCAAACAAGTTGTCATATGCTGATCGTGACGGCGATTGCAGATCGCTGATCGCTTTATCGCTAATCATGTCATTATTGCAATTCAAGCCTGCACCGATGTACATCCTGGACGAGATTGACGCTGCGTTGGACTTGCAACATACGCAGCATATTGGTCAATTGTTCCGAAATCGATTCAAGGGATCCCAGTTTATCGTCGTTTCACTCAAAGAAGGCTTGTTCACCAATGCCAATGTGCTCTTCAAAGCGAGGTTTAGGGACGGTACCAGTGTCGTCGAGGTAAGTCACCCTTCATCGAATCAACGTTACGCGTAAATACGAATGAGGATTGCAAACTGATGCTATACGACTTTGCTTGCGCAGCGCACCGAGAGACGGATGGCAAACAGCCACTCCAGCGATGATAAGGAGAATTCGCAAGATGTCTCTGCTGGCAAAGGCAAGAGAGCAGGTGGGGCAAGTAACAACGCCACTCGCGCGCCTCTTACTGTGAGATGAGGTAGAAGAATGGAACGGGATGTGTGGTTTTCTCGTCTTGGGTGTACTTGGTATTTCTGATAGATGCTCTGACTTTGACGGCTTGTTGTACTTTTACCAACCACAATACGAAGATATGGACTATAACAATGGCGACCGATTCTCAAGGTAGCTCGCACAGCACATATGACTGATACGTTGCATCCAGCAACTAGTGACAGCGGATTACTTTTTGATCTTCTTCTTAGCTTGCTTGTTGGTACCAGTACCAGCACCAGGTAAGACAACTAAATCGCCTCCTTCCCCACCCTCTCCGCCGGCTTCCTGCACTCTGAGTCCAGCCTCAAGGGTGAACATCAGATCCCTCACCGTCTCTTCCAGGCCTTTGACTTCCTCCTCTTTCTCCCGCTTGATCGATTCCACTTCGATCTTCGCTTGTTCGAGTGCTCTCACTTTATCTGATAATCCTCTCGACAAAGCTTTCTCAGTAGCTAGACTACTTTGCAGTCCCCTCGAAAGATCCAGAGCCTTTTCGGCCTTTTTCTCCGCTTTCTCTTTCGCCCGCTGCGCGTCTTCCAGCTCTGTCAATCGATTTGAGGTGAATGACGATGAACGTTCCAATTCGCTTAATCGGGATTGTAAGGCCAAACTCTCCTTTTCGTAGTGCTGCCGCATCGATTCCAGCTGCGACGAGAGGAGATACGAGTATTCCAATGTGATCGACTCGATAGATGAGATCTTGTCGATATCGTTCGACGATGGGCCAGAGTGGTTATGGTTATGGTTATGCGAGGAACCCTCAGTGTATCTGTGCCCGTCCGCGTTGCTATTGCCGTTACCGTTACCGTTGCCGGGCACGTATGGTGGAGCAGCAGGCGAAGAGACAAGATTTGTTTGAGCGACCAACGAATCTCGCCGCTCGGGCGTATGTATCACTGAAGACGGTCGAGAGCCTAGAGGCATCACTCGAGGCGCAGAGGGAGTGACCAGAGACGAAGCTGATGGAAGCTCGACGAGCTTGCCGTCATTCTTGGTCTGTATCAAGCGGTGCACATAACTGCAAAGGTTGATGTACAGGTCAGTCGCAGTATAGAGTCGCCCGCCGGAATACTCACTTATCACCCTTGTAGTCCCATACTCTTTGCGTCTCCAGCTCCATAGCCAGCACATGTCCACTTTCTTCCCAGTGCCGCCTCGCATGTCCTTTACCAGGCTCATACCTCCCGCAGCCGACTACGCCGCACACGACGCAGATCCAATTATTCTCCGTGATCCCGCACATGGAGCATTTCGTCAACCTCGTTATCTCCCTATCATGCGAAGGGTGTTGACGCGGTAATGACGAAGACGAAAGTAGGAGGTGGGAAAGGCGGCAGACTGGACAGCGTGAGTCGCCCCATTTTCTGAGACAGTCGCAATCGAATGTGTGCGCGCACGGTAGAGTGACTAGGCCAGTGACGGTCGAGTCGAGCCTTTCGAGACATACAGGACATGAAGGGAGCTCATATTGAGTGTTCTGCGGAACTCCTTTGAGCAATGACGAGAGGTCCCGTACTCTCGACGCGTAGACTGATGGAGGGAAGGCGGGAATAGCGACGGTCGAGGCAGCCGTAGATGAAGAGGTGGATAGCTGGTCTAGCTTATGCAGGATGAGATGGTGGATTCTGATCGGATGACAAGTCTCTCGTGCGTCTAGTGTCGAGAATGCGCGGCCGGTGAAAATGACCATGAAATCAGAGGCTTGGAGGGGATCACGGAATTTGAGAAGGACTATAGATCTATTCGGGGTCGTCGCTTCACTGATAAGCCGCATATAGATCAGCATTGCGGCCTCTTTGATGGTGGAAGGAGCTTGCTCACCGGATCATCCTGACGCCTTCCAAGCATGTTCCCCACCCGCCGATGAACTCGAGAAAGTCCGCGGGCCGCATCCACGCCGGCACAGCAAGAATAGCGACCAAGCTCCCATCTTCACCTTCGGCTTTTTCTCCCGCCCAGTCGTCGGACGCAGCAGAGATCTTGGATGAGCTTGCTTCTCCGACTGGATGAGCGTCTAACGTAGCTATGAGGGACGCGGGCGGTGCGTGTCGGAAGAGATGTACGACGCCGCGACCCACTTCTGATATTCCTGATGCGTGCGACGTGGAGAGCGGGGACGGGGAGGGGAAATGGCCCAATAGAGGCTGGAGAGATAGCGCGTCGGGATTGCTGTTGCTGGTGTTACTGATACCTTGCTTGTTGTGAGGTTTTTGGGGTGTGGAGCTGGAAGGTACTCGGGACGAGGTGGGACTAGCCGCAGAACCAGGAACAATCCTCTGTCCAACTTTCTTCCTTGACCCGCTACTCGCAGAAGCGCCTGAACTCCCTTCACCAGCGCCAGCGCCAGCGTTTCGCGGCATATCGAAAGTCTTATCGACGCTCTTCTCCCTCGTGAAGTCGACCCAATCGACCGTGATCTCTCCAAGCCGCCAATCCACTCCTAGATCCGTATTATCTAATTCCCCTGCTTCTGAAGCCGGAGTAGACGAGTCGATAGCGATAACGAGGGAATACAAGTGCTGCGCCCGAGCTGCTAAGGCCAGTGTCATGTCGTTCCTCGTTCATCAACTTCGGGTGGAGTGCGGCATTGGTCGAACGCCTAAGTTGCTGAAGATGCTATGTCAGTCAGCAAGTACGAGTACAAGATGCAAGAAAGGAGGATGTTTGATGCGGTTGTGAAGAGTAAGCGAGTGGCGAATAGCACGTGATTTTCGAAATGACTGTTTCATCTCTTTACGTCTACCTCGAGTTCGATATCTCGCTCATACATATGCATCGTAGAGACTGATTTCAGTGATCCTATGGAGGAGCAACTTAGTCATGAAGCCAGCGAGATCTGGTCTGTCTTCGCATATCAACAAGGAACAACTAAACATGTCGATGTTGACATTGTATGCCAATTCGGCCGTGGCGAAGCGCGAGCCGGGCGTGGCGCCTTGTTGACACGAAGCATTGAATGCGATTTACAAATCGACCGCGGACTATCTACCAGCCCTTCTTGTTTGCAGATGACAGCATACATTGTATCTGCGATGGAAGCGCGACGATGTCCTTGCTTTGATCGCTCTCTATTGGGTATATAAGGCTGTAGTCTACCACGGGAACGTCGAGCATGCTTCATTCTTCATTCGCTTTGCCTTCACCTTTTTGCACTGGCTCTGCTTCACTTCGCTTCACTCAACTTACGCTCTTCAAAGCCACTTGGCTCTTACTTATCACTTCGACTTCGCTCAACCTCTTTCTCTCCTTCTTTCTATCTTCTATTCCCAAAGCAAACACGACGCAAGATGTTAGTCGGCCTCCTACCCTTCCTTGCACTTGCATCCTCCACCTCGGCCCTCGTTATCGACTCGCCCCCCGCCTCCCCATCTCTTGCGGCCACGGCGACTTTCGGCGCAGCGCTCCATTCCCCCTCGCTGGGGATCAACATAGGCGGACTGGGACTGATGGCTTCGTCCCCCGTCATCCCGTCTAGTGCGATCCCCACGAGCCCTAGTCCACTGGGCAATCAAATCGATTCCCTTCCTGTACCTGGGGACCACGATGAGGATGAGGCGTCGAGCATCATGGACATTCTTTCTTCTGGTCTGCCGACTGGCGTTCCGACTGGTATCCCCATGTCTGTCCCGTCCGGGGCACCGGCCAGCTTGTCTGGGATAGGCGGTATCGGCGCCCCATCCTATAACGGTGGCGGAGGCAACAAGATTCCCAACGGCTCTGGACTCGGCTTCACCTCCTTGAAGCCCCTTAGCTCTACGCCAGGGAGTAACACAAATGCTAAGGCGGACTCAAACAACTTTGCTACGGCTAATGCCGTCAAGCGCCTGACGAACGGGGAACGACTCGCTCGCGGACTCGGGATCCTGCCTCCGACCCGGCGCATGACCGCTAGACCGTCCAAGCGCTCTGCCACTCCGGCCGATACTACTGGTTACGGGGATGGCGGTGATAGTGACGGGTTCAGTGGTGGTCAGGGCAATACCCTGGCGAGCAAGAAACAGCCCGCGTACGTTATGCATATGCGCAATCCGGGCGATATGAGCGATATGGGCGTCATCACGATGCCAAACGGCGATTCGGGCAATGATCTGTGAGTGTCGCCGCTGTATTTGCGTGATAAGTGGAGGCTTAGCTCATGCCATACGGTGAACTTGTAGGCTGGGGTACTCGCCCACGCCCTCTTTACCACCGATGTCCTTCCCACTCCCCTCCGACTCTTCCTCCCCATTCACCATCGCTCCTGGCTCTGGCTCTGGCTCAGACGGCTCAGACGCTTCCAACAACAACGACTCGGGCGGCAATGGCAACGGCAATGGAGATGGTGATGACGATGGCGCGTTCAACGGACCGCATAAAGTGCTCGCGGCCGTGCCGCATAAACGAGGGAGTGGTAATGGGAATCACGGCGATGACGATCTGAAGCCTGGGAGCAGTAATTATGCTCTACTCGGGATGGCGTCGCCGGGTACGTCATTCGTAAACAATATTTGAGGGGGTCGATGGCTGACGAAAGACATTGGGCGCAGGTCAAGGTGGTCTGCTACATATTGACGTCAGCGCCATGATTAACGGCTCCGCTTCGTCTGGCTCGCTGGACGACTCCGACTCCGACGGCTTCGGCAACCCCGCCCAGCTCCTAGCGCATCATCCTTCCACCGGGTCAGGCAGTGACAGCATCGACCCATCTCACCTGATCGACGCGGCCGCCGTCGCCAGCGCCCCTGGCACCCTCACTGCTGGCGCCGAGGGCATCGTGGACTCGAACAGCGCTGGAGCTCCGGCTTTATTCGGCTCGCCGCAAAGTGCTTTGTGGACATTCCATCCTCGGTCCAGCAGGTTATTGGCCCATTTCGTGAATTCTGACGGCAGTGAGTATTCCATCATCCATTTCCCTTCTTCTGCTCTTCTGCTCGCCCTTAGCTAATTGTGGTTCGGTAGACACCGTCCCGACCTACTTCGTCACTGGCGGTGCATGTCAGCACACCCTGTGCTTGACGGGCGACGTCAACGCTTTCAGTAATGACTATGGCAACGATGCTTTGGAGGTGGTGAGTACAGCACCCCCCACTTTGATTAGCCGAGATTGTCCGCTGATCCGTTTCGCAGCACGTTCTCGCTACTGCCGACCTGTAGAAGCGAATCGTCGCCATACTTCCTTCTGATTGACTATACCCCTTCGACTTTGTTCCTCTTCATGTAAAAGACCAGCGCTCAGCATCACGCAAGACTGCAATACGTGAGGGTCGTGATGTCATGCATGTTACCTATTATACATATCTGTCGATGATGATGGTACAATCGGTGTTTTGCTGTCTTGAATGTAACCGGTCGACGCGCGGCGAGAGCAGAGAGATCATCTAGCACCTTGCACAGGCACTAAGCATTTCGCCTGAATGCTCTCTGCAATCGCTTCGACCTAACACAGAAATCCGAGAATGAGCCGGTATAGCATGATGACATGATGCGAGATGTGACTGCTCACCTTGATACTGGTCGCGCGAATTCGATCGTCCCACCGTTCTGTCCAGCTAACAGGTTCGATCTCCTTCTCCTCCTTCTCAACGCCCAGACCGCCAGCAGTTCCTTGTGCGTCTGCATCTGTATCGTGTGCTGAGCGAGACTCGAAGTAAAGTAGATGTAACGGTTGGTCAATCCATGCGCGCAGTCTGAGAAGGGTACAGCTAAGTGAGATTTCAAGGTGAAGATCAAGAACAAATGACTCACCGTCCTTGCTCAATCATTCTAAGAAGAACCAGGGATGTCAGCTCACGCGTAATTACTCTGCTCTACTTGTGCAGGAGCTGCTCACTTCCTCGCTGTTATCTCTGCAGAGTCTGCGTCTAGGTTGAGTATCGCTCCAAGAGCGTCGAAGCTGATATTATCATACACCTACATAACGCCCTATCAGCACGAGATGTACTCTGACGTAAATAGAGTGACGTACCTTGCCACAAGCCCCTACATTATGCTCTCGGACAGCACGCTCCAGGACTGTTCCTCCACCTTCCACCTTTGCTCGTTGATGGTCTTCCAAACCAGCCTCGAATTCCTTCACTTCTTCAGGCCGCACAATGTACTCCAGCAACATCTTCCGCAGCATAGTGGACAAAGATGCAGGTAGAGTTGAATGCACTCGATCATCTCGATTGAGTGCAGCGAGGATGCGGGACCGTTGTGGCCCTGCTGGAGCGAGAATAGAGGTCGTCACTGCTGCTTTCCTGCTTTGCTATTAGCGGAAGCGCAACAGTACCGCAGGTGGCCATGGCAACGGCAACTTACAGCATCTGTGTCCGGTCATCTTCGTGGATAGCTGAATCGAAAGAAACCTCGTGATAACGCTGTGCAGCTTCGTTGAATCTGGCCGAAAAATCAAACAAGCGAGCCTTCAAGCAGTTTCAGCTTCGATCGAAACGAGAGAGATTGAGAGCTCACTTGTGAGAGACGGAAAGATAGTTGGGTCTCCTTGTCCGTCGTTGTATGTATCAAAAGCGACGCTCTTGAAAAGTAGGTCTGCGCTTGACCCCATTCGCCGCACTAAGAGACTCGTTCAGTGCGCGCCAACATCATGTTCAGACAGTCCAGTAGCTTACCTCGAGAAGTAGGCGGACCATCTTCATGTATACAGCCAGTTTCTCTTCATCGGAAATGATCCTACACCTTCCTGTCAGCGCAATCGATTGCAGGTTAATTGACGCCTCACCTGGACCCTCCTTCTAGAGGTATTTGCATGAGCGCTCGAGCAGCACCCAGCCAGTCTTCCTCTTGCTCCAGCAAGTGTGACTGGAGATGTCGCAGCACAGTGATCTGCAGAGGTTTTGAGCTCAGTACAGCGGTTGGAACCAGTTTCGCAGCTCACCTGTTCCTCGCACCAACCACTCAGACCACCTTCGCCCAGCACGCCATCCAGCACTTCCCTCCTGATTTCTTCGCCCTTGTCGCCTTGGAAAGCACTCTTACCCAGCTCATCCCATTTGGCTATCTCTGACGCTCCCTCTTCGTCGGTCGTCAATGTCGATGATCTGTTCTCGGGCAAACCGCTTCCCGCCGAAAGGGCAATGACGAACGCGCCCAGAACTCGACGTCCGACGACCATCGCCATAGACGTGGACGTGACAAAGTGGCGGCCGAGGCTCATCAAGCCCGAGAGAGAAGGCGTTGGAGATAAGAGAGAAGATAAGAGGGAAAGGTAGGCGGTGATGCGCTCCTTTTGATTCCTGTGAGTCATATGTCAAGTGTGAGCTAGTTGTACGACTCTCCTCGATATATGGCTTTGGCTTACGAGATGGATGCGATCGACGCGAGCTGATCGCCATGGTCGGCATCGCCGTGAGCCTGCATCTTGGCAGTACTGTATGCGAGACGATGACGGAATGATGAGACTGCTGTTGGCACGAAAGGTAGCTCAGTGCAGTTATGTCAATGATGAGCAAGTGGGAAGTGATCATGTCGCCAGCGACGAGGGTGGAGGCGCTCTGACCCCGTGACGGACATTGCAGCGAGATGTCCGTGGGTTGATCCCGTTCCCACATTCCCGGACCGGTGGTTGATGGCTACTGTAAGTGGTGGTAATATACAAATACGGCGACAGTGTGCCCTGTGCACTCATTAGGCGGAATATGACGTTTACCCGTTCGTGACCTTCCCCCTCTCCCACCTGTTTATCACCCCTGCCTCATCCTCGTTTGTTGACCCGTTGTACGTCGACATCCCACTATCGAAACATTTAATTGACACGAGAAAGGATATCCAAACTGAGAGCTCATATCGTCGTCGGACTTCTGGCCCCACCCATCGTGACAGGCAACGACCCTTGCTCGTTATCACGCTAACAGCATCCCGGCCACTCCGAGCTACTCAGGCGGGCGATTACTGGTCAACACATCGGAATCGAGTCTACAGAACCTGCGTACAACGGTCCGAGTGTATGGCGAGAGTGCATACGAAGCAGTACCCAATTGATTTCTTGATATAACTGCTTGTTCACGCCTACCAACATCATGTCCAACTTCGAGAAGATTGTCAAATTGGCATGCAAGCCAAAGAACGCAGCACCAAAGTCGAAAGTGAGTATGATACCTGGTGAAGTGATGGGTCCTATGCTGATCAGAGACCGTCGCTGCTGCTCTATAGTATGTCGAGTGAGTAGACCTACCCGTCTTCTATCGCTATATCGTAAACGTTGCTCACACATCCACTTGCAGCGCTCTCATCTCCGCAACGTATTCTGACGACGGGTCGCTCAACGACATTGGCCGTGCGCTTTCCCTGCGCTTGCGAGAGCCCAACGCAGTGGTATGTTCCACTCTATACTATATTCCGTCGAGTGTTATCACAATCCTAACATCTTCTCAACTTCTGCTAGATCGTCTTCAAAGCCCTCATCACTCTGCACATGATGATCCGCTCGGGCTCGACCGATAATCTCCTCCAAGTCTTATCTCAACAAGACGTCTTGCGGCTACGGAATGTCTCTAACCAGACTTGGGACGGTGAGCACTGACGTCTCTCGGCAGTGCAGCGACAGCAGCTGACTAGATGTACAGGATACAATCCTCCATCGAGTATGACGGCCTATGCGCAATACCTTGACACCCGAATCAGAAGCTATAAGGAGCTCAAGCATGATTTGGTGCAAGTTCAGACAGAATCAAATCGACGAAGCGATGGTCACAACGCTGCATGTGAGCTGCTTCTCATCATCGAGAAGCTCTGAGCTGACTCGTGACTAGCCAAAACTCGGAGACTGCGCCATCTTTCCGTTGATAAGGGCCTATTGAGAGAGGTTCAGCAAGTGCAGAAAGCTTTGGATACCTTGATTCAATGCAAGGTGACTGCGACTCTAGTTCCTGAAGCAGGATGCATACTAAACGATTCCCACACCAGTTCTACGACGACGATTTGAGAGACGAAAACACCGTGATCGCATTCCGCATGCTGGTCAAGGATCTGCTCATCCTCTTTCAAGCTGGCAACGAGGGTGTTTGCAACATCCTTGGTGGGTGCCGGGATCTGATGTGACCAAAGTATATGCGCTGACGTTCAAGGACAGAACACTATTTTGAGATGTCCAAAGTCGACGCCACCGAATCATTCGACATCTACAAATCTTTCATCAAACAAACCGATAAAGTGGTCGACTACCTGGGTGTGGCGCGGAAACTTCACAACGTGGTCAATGTTCCGGTGCCCAACTTGAAGCACGCACCGACTGGGCTGGTGAAAGCTCTCGAGGAGTATCTGAATGATCCGAACTTCGAGAGCAATCGTCTGGAGTACAAGAAGAGTTTGGGCGTGGTCGAAGGAAAGAGCACAGATAGAGACCCTTCACCTGCTGGTAAGTTCTTGCTGTTATACTTAGATTGGAGATGTACAGGGTGACTGACATGAGTCCCTTAGCGCGCGATCCATCCCCGTCGAAGGAGTCCAAGCCTGTAGCATCTTCATCCAGTGAGCCAACTCTGGTGCAGGCGCCTGCGCCCTCGACATCGGCGCCATCAGCTCCTCCAGGTGCATCGCAGAAGATACAGGATTTCTTCGATTCCATACAAGCTGAACAGCAACCAACTATGTTTGGTGGTCCGGCACAACAGTAAGCTCATTCGTTGTATCTGAGGCGTGTGTGCGTATAGCTGACGCCGTTATCTTTACCCAGGCCGTACGCGCAAATGTCACTTAATGGCCAGGCCGCTTTCAATCCTTTCAGACAATCAATGATGATGCCTCAACAAACCGGGTTCATACAGCCCCAAATGACCGGGTTCGCCCCTCAGCAGCAGTTCCAACAGCAACAACAGCCGTTCATGCAACCACAACAGACTGGTATGCAAGCAACGGGTCAGAATTCACAATTCGGAGGCGGCTTCATGCAACCTCAGCAGACCGGCTTTGTTCAGCCTCAGCACACGAATTTCGCTCAACCCCAAGCTCAGCACCAGATACCTCAGCAGACTGGCTTCTTGCAACCTCAAGCAACCGGTTCGAACCCTTTCCGTCAGAGCATGATGCTGAATACCAGTATTGGGCCGAGCGGTGCGATGTCACAGCCTTCTTCCCCCTTCGGCACTCAGGGACGTCAATCCAATACAGCAAGTGCGACTCAGAACAACTTCAACGTGAATGGTTTTGGACAAATTCAACGACCAGGTTCCACGCCTGCATTCGCTTCCGGCGCGACCCCGAATGAGCCAAAGGCGCTTGTGGCTCAAGCGACCGGCACCAAAAATCCTTTCGCTCCTGCTCAAGGATCTGCGCCTCCACCTGTACCGCAACAGTCTAGAGGTCCGTCGATGAATGAGATTCGCATGGGCAGTATGAACAGACAAGGAGGCGCGAGTGCAGGACAAAGCTCGCCGTGGGGAGGAAACATCGGTGTTGGTCAGGCGCAGGGCAGTCCCGCTCGACCCCAAGCCAATGGCGCGAACAGCGGAAGCGGAGTCATGTCTGATCTGGCAAGTGCATTCACCTTTGACGGTCAACAACAGCAGCAGACCAACGGCGGATCGTCAAACACGAATGACTTCATGGCGCAGTTCGGCTCTTTGGCGATGAACGGATCCACTTCACCCTCGGCAACCAACTCTTCCAACCCACTATCACAATTCGGTTCCATCTCATCGAATCCTACAGGTGCTACCTCTCTCTCATCGCAGCCAACAGGCGGGGGTTTCCTGCAGGGTCAGGCTACCGGTTTCGGCGGATCAAGCATAAAGCCTTTCAAGCCCAGCTCAAACTTTGGCAGTCAGCTTATGGAAGGTCTGCCGCCCATAGCGGAACCCATGGGCAATAACGCTACATCTCCTGGCGTGACGTCACCCGGCTCGAACGCTGGATCGGGTTTACAAAACCAGCAAACGGGGTTCCCGGGTTTCAACAATCAAAACACTGGTGCTGGGGCATTTAACATGGCTCAGAACGCTGGACAAGGACTTTCGCCGCAAATGACCGGACAAGCCAACCCATTCCGTCAATCGACGCTCACCGGCTCAAATACCGGCTCGTTCGGTTTCGGCGGATCTTCTGCACCCGGACTGAATCAGCAACAGACAGGCTTCGGAGCGTTCGGCACCAATTCTCCTTTCACGGGCCAGAATAGAGCTGGTGGTCATGCCGGAGGTATGGGCCAATTCGGTTTTGGAGGCGGGCAGCAACCAGGGCAAAACCAGGGGCAGGGTCAGTCTGGCTCACTGATCTGACGTGTGCGTGGTGCGTCCTAGAGGAGGGCACGTGTGTCTATCTTTCAAAATATCGTATATCCTTTGTCTCATTTGTCGCTTTTGCCTTTCCTTTTAAAACTTGACTCGAACTTGGAAAGGAATATATCTGGTAACTGGAAGAGTCGTGTTGGTATAATTGAATGCGAATGCATAAAGATGAAGTCATGCGTTGCGAGCCATGTTTCCTATGTATTGGAATGTCTAGTCAAAGTATCTAAGATTATGGTATCATGAGAGATTATTCCACCTTTCCTTTTAATCGACCTCTACGATCCACCTCGCCCAGAAGTCCATCTGCGTCCTCATCCACTTCATCAGCTTCGATAATGATGCCGTCGTCCACTACTTCCCCTCTTCTAGCAGCGTTCTCATCGAACAGTCTCGTGGGCACAAACGAGGATGAGAGTCTTGTGGCGCGAGTCGTGGAAGAAGGCTGCGTGGTTATGAGGGAGGTATCGTCCGTGGATTCGGGGACGAGTAGGTTGATTGTCCATGATGCTGCGAGACCGAGGACTGTGATTCGTCAAGGACTATCAGCGTGAGTCGTTGTGAAGGTAGAGCAAAAGCGGTTAAAATGAGAAAGACGACGACGTACCCAGTCCAGAAAGCTTTTCGGGAGGGTTATGGAAATAGACCGCCGTCATCAGAATCATCCACACCCACAGTCCCAACAACGCCGTCGCGAGTACCGTCACTGCGGAATGGGCAGTACTTGCCAAGCCTCTACCCCCCGATCCAACGTTGGATTTCCCATTTCGACCCTGAGCTGTATTTGCGAAATAGCGTACCCAGGCTCTCCAGCTTGGCGCGAGTTCCCTGGCAAGGATCATGATGCTCAGAGTAAGCAGGAAGGCGTGGCCGGAGATATCGAAGCCTTTGTGCCATCGCGGTCGTGAGAGAGCTTGCAGCGACGGGTGATCTGACGTCGCTGCTCCCAATCCTATTTCTCCGCTATTACTACCGCTTGTAGGCGATGACGACTGAAGCAAGGCGAACAAGTCGGGAAAGGTCGATGCGTCTATCCGATTCAATCCTGGTGTGCAGTACTCTGATGGTAGGGGGAGATACAGCCTCGTCGAACCTTTCTGGAGCGATGTTTCGCTAGACGTAAATAGCGAAGGAAAGGTATTGCGCGCTTGGGCATAATCAATACTGGGCGGTAAAGGCAAAGCGCAATTGCCCCCAGTCAGCGCAATGATGCGATCTCCGACTCCAGCACCAAAGAACCACCGAGTGAACAATAACCATGTCATCGTAGCTAGGATCCATACTGCGCCTCTTCTGACTCGCGAGTACGTCCAGCTACTTGCTCTGCCGGTGGATTTGTTAGATAGCGACGGTAGTGATCGCGGCGAAGTGACGAGGTGTGCGAGGTAGAAGAGGGAGGTCCAGCCCCATGATCGTTTGACGAATATGACGTTGAACAAATTTGATTTCCGCGCAAAGTAAGCTAGACGATCAGGGGTATGTATATGGTGGATATCGGAGGTATTGAGCGAGGTCGAGTAGGTGAGGGAGTACAGGATGCCCGAGCTGTATCACAACGGAGAGTCAATCATCGGTTCCTCTCACTAACCCGACAGGAAGTGAGACTTACAGCATGACACTAGCCACGACACCGCTTAAAACAATTTGCGGTCCGGCCAAGATCCTATCCAATGCTGATTCAGGCGTGATAGACGCTGCTTGAGACGTGGACGTCATGGACATGCGCCTGGCAGCGGGCGACTTGGGTTTGATATCAATTGGGGAAGCGTACGAGCCTGACAATCGACGCGAATGCTGAGAATGGGAGGGGGTAGTGGTGATTCTCGCAGGCTGTACGCGAGACGATGTCGGGGTTGTCGGCGCTGCTCGCGCAGACGCTGATGCTGGTGGGTCCGCCATTGTGACGGTGTGCTTCAGGCTTCAGTGTATAGAATGAAGGCGCTGTAGTAGAAGTCAAGAGAGGCGATGACTGACTTACAGGAGGACATGATCTTGGTGGCGAGACGCGTGAAGGCAGGCACCAGCATACAGTATGCATATGACGTAACAAGATCACGCTAGACACGTTGCACCATTCTCATCTAGCATCTGTCGCGCTGTTTGATATCTGACATAGAGCAATATCATTTGTGTCAAGCTTGAGGCCTGACGATACAGTCGCCTGCCTGGTGGGGTGGCTGCTCTCCTGGGAAAGCCAAAGCCGGCGCTGGAGCCGAAAGCCTGCAGCTGAAAGCCTACTCAATCCGTTCCCCAGCCGTTCGCCTACACCGAGTATCACCTATACCGAGTATCACTTATACTAGGTATCACCTAAACCGAGTATCATCCTTACTGGGTATCACCTATACTGAGTATCACACATGCAGTCGATCACTTACAACGCTCACTTCACCTGATGCGATCCGATACGATGCGTTGCAAGTTCACGACTACGATCATCGCGGTATGTAAGGGGTTGTGTTTGAAAGGAGGGATGCTGTAAGACTCGTCGCGACTCCAAGACTTCCTTTCATGTTCGTCCCCGCATTGGGGCACGTTCCGGCTTAGGCAAGGAGACGAATTGAGAAAGGGTCATGTACTCTTCTGTTGTCATCTCCGGCTAGCCAGTGTTTGGGCAGCTGAGCAGCGCAGTAGACATGTTCAACACTGTTGTTCAAGCACTACCATGACCCGCCAAGCTGACGAGGAGCGGTCGTCCGTCCCATCTCTCCCTGTTCTCTTTCTATCTTGAATTGACCTACCGGACACTTACTCTGTGTATAGTGAATTGAGTTGCAAGACTATACTGGTTGCTGGAAGATCAGGAAGACCACACTCGACTTTCAAAGACCGCCTCAGCTCATACATCCAGAGGTCGTATAATACTCAGCGACGCAGTTCAATCTGCCCGTGAATCTCACTCATAAATTGATAGACGCAGGATGCCTCGCGCGCTCTCGTGGCCTGCGATAGGCGTGGCGCTGCTCTGCGCAGCTGTCGCTCAAGCGTGCTGGTACAGCTCGTACCAGGAGAACCCTTATGACTACAGCTATCGCTACTGCCAATGCGGCGTGAGTTCCTCTCTCTACTGCCCAATCCTTTTCAAAGTGATGGATCGCTGAACGACTTTTGATGACTACGTGCAGTGCGCCACTATCGGGTCTACGGCAGACCTCTTCACTTCGTGCTGCTACGGCATGACCACGGGGCAGTCTGTGCCGGCCACATGCTCCGAGGTCGCCTCCAGTAACTCGGACGCTTCCACGTGCTCTTACGGTGACTTGCAAACCACCGCGCTCTCCTCGGCCTCCGCTAGCGTCACATCGGGCATGGCGGGAGTCTCAACATGGAGCGATACGTCAAGTAGTGCTGCCGTAGCTGGCGCCACGTCCACTATGTGGGTGACTAGCACGACTACTGTTGCTTGTGACGAGTCTGCCACAGCCACTTCCACTTGGGCTACGACTTCCGCGACGATTACTGCGGCTCCAGCGACCTCGTCTGTCGCTGCCGCAACGACCAGCGAGGCGGACTGCGATTGCGACGACGACGACGACGATGATAGCGATTCGACGTCTGGTATGGCGGGTGTATCCACCTCCATGAGCGAATCGACGGACTGCGACTCGACTACGGCCGCGGCATGTACGAATAGCGGAGAGGGCGAGACCCCGCCTGCTTCGTCTTCTGCCACGTCGACTAGTGGCGCCGAGAACAGGAAAGCACGACGACGTGGATTCATGCGGCGGAACACTTGTGAATGCCCCTCGTCCACCTCGGCCACCTGGAGCGCCTCCGCCACTTCCATAGCTCTCACGACCAGCGCCCCAACAACAACTAGCTCCAGCTCTTGGGCGGAAACATCTTCCGTAGCAGCCGCTACGACCAGCGTAGAGAGCAGCGAGTGGGACTCGTCAACCTCCATCTCGTCATCGTCTTCATGGTCATCAGTGGCGGCTACCGAGACTTGGTCCAGTTCCAGCGAGGCTCCGACGACTAGCTCTGCATGGGCGACAACGACGAGCGAAGCGGCTTGCGAATGCGGTAGTAGCACGTCAGGAATGGCCGGAGTCTCCACATCACTCACGAACAGCGGGGAAGGGGAGACGCCACCTGCTTCTGCGTCCTCGAGCTACGCCGACGCTCGAAGGCGGTACGGCGTGGTTCGCCGCGGTCAGTGCGATTGCGACTCTAGTAGCAGTAGCACCGTGGTCGCGACGACTAGTAGTCTTGCGGCAGTGTCCACTTCAGCTACCGTGACTGCTGGCGCCACAACGACGAGCGAGACGGCATGCCAGTGCAGTGCGAGTACCACCACCAGCGCTGGAGGGGAAGGGGAGACGCCTCCTGCCGGTTCGACATACGATGATCGCCGCCGAGGATATGCCCACGGATGGGGAATACTTCGACGCGGGGGATGCGACTGCGCCACGACCTCGATATCGCCTGCAAGCGGCCAAGCAGCTATCAGCACGTCTGTGACCGTATCATCGTCGACAAGCACAACATCCGCGGCAGCGGCAACGACGTCAGAAGACTCTTGTCAGTGCAATACAGGAGAAGGCGAGACCCCGGCGGCGTCAACGAGTTATGGTAATGATCGACGAGGTGTACACGATGGCGGTGCATGGGGAGTCATTCGCCGAGGGGGATGCGATTGTGCCTCGTCCTCGTCATCTTCATCATCATCTTCTTCTGCCATCGCTACTTCCGTAATCGCCACCTCCTCGGTCGCTCCCTTCGCTTCCACGTCCACAAGTACAGGGGGTATCGTAAGCGGACAATACGGCTCGTCCACAAGCACGACAACGACGAAAGACGGCGAAGGTGAGTCTGAGTCTTTCCAATCTCACAATCTCACGAGTCTATCGTAGCAACCAGACCACTGATCTTCTCATCGCTGAACAGGCGCGACCCCGCTTACGCGTGCCGCCGGGTATCGCCTCCGTCGCGATCCGAACGTCCCCCCAGCAGAATATACGGCCGACAGTCGAAAGAGACAGTACTCAGACGGCATCATTCACGGTGTCGCTGGAGCCTCCAACTCGAAGAATGGGAGACGACACGATCAGCCACTACCTGACGATTTCGCAGCGGACAATAAACGCCGTGCTGCCAGTGCATCTCAGCCGTCCGCAACGCCGCTCGATCGCAAGACCAGGAAGCATGAAGAGCGGTTCGCCAAGATCCGGCCTACTGCGCCTCCTGCGCCGCGGTTCGTGGGGCATAAGAGGAACTTGCCGGAGACTAAATATACTTGCACGTCTACTACTTGGGTCACGGTGTCCGATTGTACCAGCGCCGCTGCCAGCACTAGTGTTACAGCAAGCAGCACCTGGGCTGCGGCGACAGAAAGCAGCAGTACTTGGTCGGCTGCTGCGACTGCGACTGAGACCGAAGAAGATTGCGATGACGACTCCGCGACTGAGATTGCATCCTCAACTTCTTCCTCTTCCTCTTCCTCTTCCTTTTCCTCAACTCCTACCTCTTCCACAATCAGTGCCACAGTGACAAGCGGGATGGCAGGCGTCAGCACGGAGATACCCACCACCACCACGACTAGCTGGTCCTCCAGCGTTGCTGCAAGCACGACTACTAGTACTACGACTACTGCAGCAGCTACTCAGAGTGGAGAAGGTGAGTCACCATTCACGAGTCATGAACCACGAGTACAAGAAAAATGGGAGTGAGAGATAGATAGCTGACGTTGTGTCTATACTCGTACTCGATTAGGCGACACGCCGCCAGCTGGCTATTCGGCCGATAATCGACGAAGGGGTCATTGAGGACTTACAAGCGTATGACCTACTGTAGCTGAGAACGCGTACAGTATTGGCATTTGGCATTTAGCGCGGCGTAGGTGATAGAAGAGATCGTGATGAGCTGTTTGTGTGACAAAGCAGCTAGGCTGCTGTGTAACTTGCAGATCATGATGGCAGGGTTAGCTGCACGCTGGACTGGCATGACATGTGACCCAGCTTAATCTACGTGCAGTAATGAACCATGTATCGAGTCTGATGCGAAGAGATGTGGCGCTACGTCAGACTGACCTTGTCGTCACAATACGTTACGCGAGCTTGGTAGACGCAGTCCGACCATGAAAAGCAGATTCACATTCATGATAAACCTCAGAGCCCAAGAGAAAAGGAAGGAAAGGAAAATGTCCTGTATATCTACGACTGTCGGCGGCGGCGATGTCAAGACCTGTGCTATCTTCGTCGACTGATGCTGCCCGTCCGTCACAGTAGGACTCAAGACGGCAATACGTATGCCTTGGCAAGTACCGTTGTGCGCGAGCTCATATCCCGTTTCACATTACAAAGCCTTGCAATGACCAAATGGTACCCCCTGACGAGATGCCGTTGATGGTCGCGCAGCTGCAAGGTGCGGACAAATAAATTATGGATGCGCGACGACGTGCATAATCGACCGAGGCGACTTACTCGATACCCATGTCCGAATGCTAGGAGGAGCGCTTGTACTCGCCATGCAGACAGCCGCCACACGATCCTGCGGGCGAAAAATCAGGTCAGTAAATCTCACCGAGGTGTACTATTGTAGTGGCGCAGAGTGACGTCGGAACAGAGCGTGGGGGACTTACCGAGCTCCCAGGCCGCGGTCGGTACATTCAAATGCATCTTCTCTCTGACCGACGTGGCACGCGGTGAGACCCGGCGGACAGAAACGGTTGTTGTCGAGCTGTTCTCTTGTGCTTTTTCGATCAAGAGCGAGCTGACGACGGGCTAAAGCCGAAGGTGGAGTCTAAGTCTGTACATATGCTCCTACGGCATGGGAGTGTTCCGTCCACACGTCTGGACCACACGGTTCGCTGAGTCCTCCGGAGAAAGTGGTTCCGGTGGAGCGTCAATTGGCCATACACTTCGGTTGGGGCCTCTTGACAGATGCTCAAACAGGACTCTGATCCGCAGGCCAGATGAGACCGTGCTTGTCCTTAGGGGTATCTCAGATTCCACAGGAGGACGAAATGGAAAAACGTCTCAGCGCACGAAGATAAACGATGTACTAGGTACTAGGTATACATGGCCATCTGTATACTCGCACTGCGATGCTGCTGAGCTACCTACTGCCTGCTTCCACGTATAACCAGATCTAAAACTTGCGCCCACCATGATTCCCCCTCGCTCCCCAGCCCGTATCATCGTCCGCCAACGGTCCTAGGGGACCATACCGATCCATCCCCGCTCCTCCCGATCTCTTCTTCGCATGTCCACCGCCATTAGGACGATGTTCGATCGAACTAGACACGCTATCTGCCGACGTGGGCATTTCCGGTGTTCTCTCTCCTGCTCCTGCTCCCGCTCCCGCCGGCGGATATCCATCTACGAACCGAGTTTGGGGTGACGAAGATGCGTTAAATTCATGCTGATGTCTCGTCAGAGGAGAAGGTGCTTGTCCGTACGTCCGCAATGCTGGCGCAGGAGCAGGGGCTGGTGAGTCGTCAAAGCCCGAGTCGAGAATTGCGGCCATCTCGTCCATCCCTAGTGTCTGACCGTCTGCGCCATGTCCTGACGCCGGCAGGCCTATAGGCGGAGGAGGGAATGCAGGGTTGTTCTCGTTATACTAGAAGCGAGATCATTCGGGATTAGCAATGAACCATTGTAAAGCGATGAAAGATAGCTCACCCCGCCAATCTCCGCGCCCCAGACATCCTCCTCGCTACTGAACACACTGCCAGCATCACTATCGTACTCGCTCCTTGCCCAAGCGCCTCTTGGTCCAGGTCCCAGCCCATCAGAATCATTGTGGAACCCGGCCCCATACTGCCTCTCCATATCTTTTCTCCTCCTCTCCTCTCTCCGCAGCTTGCGTAATCTGGATTTCTCCCAATCCTCCCATCGCCTCAATGGGATAGTCGTCCCATCAAATACGGCCGTCTTGTCGTCGTGTCCTTTCGATCGGACTTCTCCCTCGACTCGTCGAGTTTCGCCCCATGAGAAATCGTCGAAATGCCAGAATGAGTATACGGGAAGGACGAAGTTCCATATCGGTAGAGCGAATAGGTAGCAGATCATCCACGCTACATAGATGACTTTGCGAGTGGTGATGAGGATCAGAATGGCCGGTAATCCCAGCACAGCCGCCAGCAGCATGAGCGGAATCGCCTCTTGGAAAGATTTCGGCGGTGTGATGATCGAGTTGACGATGAGGACGCACGTCAGGGAGATGGCAATGGGTAGAACGACTGTGCCGACCAGATCCATGAACACCACAAACTGCATGGAGAAGCAGAATGTCCCGCACAAGTTGCGCACTCGTACGAGTTCCATGAGATTGTGAACGGTCGAGTTGATCCATCGTCTTCTTTGTGATAGCAAAACCGAGAACGTATCGGGAGCGACAGTCCGACATTTTGCTTGAGGCAAAAAGATGTTCTTCCGTTGTGGGAAAGTCCGAAGCATGATTGTCGATAAGAACCGATCTTCACCAAGAAGTAAGAGATTCTTCTGATGTAATGTCTGCACTTCCGACTGCGAGTATTCGCGCACGATCTCCGGCTTGACCAATATTGGGACCCAATCGTCATCGGCGTCCTTCCTCGCTTTGATCCGGTACATGCTGAAACAGCCAGGCAAGCATGTCACACCGCCAAACACCGACTCGAATGCCTTGACGTGATGATGCGAGATGAAGTATTCGTAGACTTGAATCGCGGTGACCCACGATTGACGCTTGTTGGCGATACGAGTCTCGCCACAAACGCCCATGATCATGTTGTCGCTGTGCATGCAGTTGACCAAATGTTTCAGCGAGTCGGGATACACACGGGTGTCAGCGTCGACCTAGAAATTCAGAGCATAAGTTGGCGTTCCTTCCACAATATCATCAAAGAGACAAAGAGGGTCGACTCACCATCAGAACCACCTCGAAGAAATCCGCCGTGACCCCCATCAATGTCTGGACCTTTCTAAATATGTCGAAATCGAGCGGGCTCATGCGGTCGTTATAGGTGACGCGAGAGAAAAAGTTCATGAGGACGAGCTGAGAATCGCGCTTTCCTCGATTTCCAGGCTTCTTGTCTTTGGCTTCTGCTGGCATGCCGCACTTGACGACGATAATGGTGGGAGTGCGGTGCCCGTTTTTAGAGACTATGTCAGGTGGAAGAACAGCAGTGAAAATATCAGCCCTGACTTCGGACTAGCATAGTGGAAGCCGCGAGCGAGTTGAGGTGGACAGTGGTAGTGGTAGGGAGCGTTATGTGTGGGCAGGACTCACCATAGTGGCCTGCGTAGACCATTGCCCTGTTTTCCCTCTTTGCTCCGCTGCCCACAGCGATGTAGCCCATAGGCATGGGATTACCGAACCTCGGATCGGCATCCAACATGCCCACGCAGATATCCGGCGTTGACATTTTCTCTCCTGCACCCGTGATCATTCCGTCGCAGACCACCCAGAGGAGTTTCCTGGCATCAGAGTAATTCGTGGCTGCTATCGACTCGATGGTTCCTCTGACTGAAGCCTCGTCTTCCGAATAACAGGTCACGAGACAGACGGTGAACAGCTCTGCGCCTATTCGGGATAGCGAAATGAGCGGTTCTGGCTGAGCGGAGCCGTTGACTAAGGTCGTCGAGGACGAGTTCGGGAGTCCGTTGATCTTCTTCCCGTTTCGCAGTTTATTTGAGGGTGATCCCCCGCCAGCAGCCCAAGGCGCGGTGCCGTTCTTGTTGTGGATAGACATATTGGCTCCTTCCGGCATGACCGCTGGGGAGATTCCTGTTCTCGCGAGGTGCTTCGGCGGGCGAACGAGTCTGGCTGACATGAACCAATTGAAGATGCACGCCATGGCGAATCGGATCAAGACCACAGCCAGGATGACGAACAGAGAGGCATAGAGGAACAGATTGGCAACGAAGCATCCTGGCGAGATCTTGTCTATCCTGCCTGCCAAATAGCGCGTTTGCAGACACGATATAGCTTCGCGGGTTTCTTGGCGATTGTAGAAAAGCTTGGTGGCGTCTTTGCCTGATGTCGATTGGTTGGAGAGGATCTGTCGGATGGCGAAATCGACCTCGTCGCCGGAGATTGCAGTAGGATTCGCCTCGATATACGGACTGAGATTGAGGACTATCCCATCGAGGACCAAGTAGTTGGTCAATGCCGCTACTTGGTCCCAGCTGTATCCCTCGTACAGCGTCACATTCGATATTGACAGTGAGGTCTCGGTAGCAGAGGTCAATTTCGGTAATGGGCAGGTCTGCAGAGTTCCATTTTCTTTGACGGTAGACACGGCCGACGAGCTGCACAAGGGAGTGGTAGAATAACGGAGGGAAGAAGTGCATTTAGGGTAGTCGGTGAGATTGCGGACAAAGAGGTTCGTGATGTCCTGCCCTGCCATTTGAGTGGATAGAGTGTAGAAGTCGACGTCATCTGTGACTACTGACGAGGAGACGTTGAATACCCATCCGGAGACGCTGAGGGTTACTGCAGACAAAACATCACAACTTTAGCATTCGTCCACTCAAGCGGCAGCCTGTCGACCGTATCTGCGATAGAAGGAGGACGTACGGTCATCTTCCCCCAAGCGCTCATACACATTCCCGTTCCCGTCACCATCAGGACACAGTGTTCTTTGCAAGCCCATAGTCGCAAAGCCGACCACGGCGCCCATGACGATCGCAATCCAGCACAGCGTGACTTTCTCCCTCCACGCCTGTCTGCTCTGCTGCTCCTTGATCCCGAACCAGCCCAGGACTACTGGCGGAGCCCAGAAGGTCGTCGCGTAGGAC